>QLOY01006315.1:0-31812 GCA_003313965.1 Megacollybia marginata
TCCCAAAGCCTAATTTCAAAGTAATCAACTACAATGACCATTGTCATTGACCAAAATGAAGTGAGTATGTGTCAACATCTCATGCACCAACTAGCGACTGAATCCATTAGCATTACACCCATATGCACAAAGAATCTGATGACAATGAAGATATGCTAGTGACTCGGAATGCTGACTCTGACTGTGACCTGGAGCCCAACCAACCAGGGTTGGATCCAGTCAATCTCCTGTCAGCAAGCTCAGAAATACAAATGGAAGTTTGATAGAAGTAGGTGGAACACTTATTTACAACCAGATAATCAGTCAGACTTGCTTCAAGGACATGCATATACCATCAAAGTGGTTCTGCTTGGCCTGTGGTCCCTTGAAGAAGTGCAGGGGTTGATTTGGAGTTGATACTAAGTAATATATCTAATATGATCTTGTTCATGTGCTGGAAAATTGCCATATATGGCAGGAGGGGGGGAGGGGGTCCCACTTGATGTTAAGATTCACAGATGTACCTACAGTAGGATTTTTAGGTCCCACCACCTCCTTGTCCCTGAGATGGTAGGGGCCAAGGTGTCCAAATCAGGGACATGTCAGAACATAATGTTACAGTAGTCTATGCACAGGAACAAACATTGCCTCTGCCTGATAGTTACACCATCATGGCCTCATCCAGGCCAGAGGGCTCAAATGTTTGAGGGAGGGTTGCTGCCAGGACATTGGATTGATGTTGGCTCCTTTTCCTATTAATCTGGACATTCTGGTTCTGGAATGTGCCCAGTTCTTTCTTGTTGTAGCTTGTATCATGCCCATCAATTCACCCTGGCATAATTGGTCTGTTGTAGACCCCAAGGATCTTCTTGAAGAAACTTTGGTTCTATGCAGATTGTGCAATGGCAACAAGAATATTATTATTGCCAGTGATTGTAATGCATGTACAGGGACCATGAATTCGTTTGCAGATCTGCACATGCAATGCTCTGAGGTTGCCAATGTTGATGCTTGTTGATTGAGATTTGCAATCATAATACTGTATGCAGCCAATCAAGTGTTCAGCCCATGTTATGGGTAGTCATCAACCAAGATGATCATTTTGACCCTGTGCCTGTTACACCTTCCTAAAATGGTGCAGAGTGTGGCCAAAAATAGCAATAAGCGCCCACTGAGGCCTGTAATGGTGCTCAAAACTGTACCATTACCTGTTACAGTTACCATATCAGTTCAGTTCATTACACATTACCAAACACTTGATTGGCTGTATACAGTAGGTTCTCCATTCTCAATGGCACTAGATGCGAGAAGAACAGTCTGGGAAGGTTCACATCATATTAACCGAATGGGAACAGTGTAGTTGACTACATCATGGTGTCAATGCCTTTGTTCTCAACATTGAAGGATGGGTCGATGGTTGTCATCCCCATTGATGAGACATTTTCTGATCATTCTATCATCTGCCTATCTCTGATTTACAACCAAGTTATTGTATGTGTTAAAAAACATAGGGTGGTCAATCTAGCTAATGCCATTAACTGACTTGCAAAGTCAGCAGTGGACATGGTGGTGGATGACAAGGAGGCCTGCACCTCCCTTTATGGTTCACCTTGATATGCAGGCCCCTTTTTGTACACCTGGCTGTGTCATCTGCAATGGTGGGCAATAAGCAACAGACGGGGTTTTGTGTTTTCTTTGGTGTAAAAACATTGCATACAGAATTGCAGATGAAAGTTCACCAAGCCATGCAATTCTGGTATAATGTGCTGTTTGTTGGACAGTATTGACTGTTCTCATCCATGTGTCATCTGGACATCTCCAGAATACTGTGTGTGCCACTGGGCTGCAGGAAATGCACAGGAGGGATAGAGATGTGATCATGGAGATATTCTGCAAGCTCTTACTGGTCTCATTCAGCATCACCAGGGAACACTGCAGTTCAGATTGATAGTGTTAACTGGTCTACATGCTTCATCATCCATGCAGTTGGAGCACATGAAACTGACAAAATCTGAAGCACATTATGCAGCAGCAAGTCCAGTATCAAGGTCATGGGATATATTGACTGCGTATCTTGACTCATCAAGTGTGGATGGATTGGAGGAAATTCAGCCTCTGCTATGCTCAAAGGTTTCTACTCTGCTGCCAAAGGTGAATATGCCGAGCATGATTCAGAAACTTGTACCAACAGCTAATGATGTTGATATCAATGCTGGTGATTCTTAGTTGTGAGTGAAGAGCAAAAAGGGAGAACAGACCAGTAACACAGGCACAATTGGAAGACTGGTTTATCACCAGTAGTGAATGATATAGCACCCCCAATAAATGATTATTAGTAATGTGGAATCTTTTCAAACTTAGCATCAGGAAAAGCAAACACTACATTGACATAGCAAGGGATTTCTTCGCCTCTGACATTATAACAGAAGACGAAAGAAACATATTTGAAGACATCTACTCCAGAGACAATAACACTCTCTTAACACTCTCTTAGAGCCACACACCATTGAACAGTCACTTTGTACTCTATACTGAGTGCTCACATACAATAGCTCAACCTACAACATCCACTCTGATCTGACTAGTCCATGGGCAGATGCCAATTTCAGCTCCGATTGACTTAACCCGATATGTCAATAACATATACAGACCAAGCCATTTTGTAACCCACATACAAGTAGACAGATCATACCATGTTTATCGCAACATATAGATCAGACAAAATCTGATATGACTCAGACAAGAAACATTTTGAACCAAAAGACATCATCATCACAACAGATTTTCTTGAAGAAGCAGTAGAGGAATACCAATTCCTTGACACCTTCACAGAAGATCCTGAAAACATTCCAGTACCATTCAAAGAAAGCTTCCTCACTCCACCTGAATCATTAGAACCCGACACGCCACAAGTCATCCTTAAAGAACTACCACCAGAAGCCAAAACACTACCAGAACTCCCATTCATCAAAAGAGAACCAACAGAGTCTCTTACACCAACCATACAATCAACTCTGCAACACTGAACTTTACAACCAACTCAATCTTCTCTATGCACCAAAGTTCGATTTGAAACATGACCGACATTGATACACCCATGCCCTCGACATCAGGAAAAGTCCCAGAAAAGATTGTAGACACCATGGAACCACCATACTATTTTCCAGACTACAACCATGCAGATGCATGTATCATGCGAATGCTGACATGGTACATATCACAAAGGATGGAAGGGGAATACTACGTCTGCATCCTTGGAGAGTCACTCAAGAATGCCAAATATGAAATCCACAAATATAAAACAGAACACTCCCTAGTTGGGGAAATAATACAACTATTCGAATCAACCACAGGAATAATGGGCACCATTCTAGCAGAACCAGCTGATGGGGGAAGCACCATTGTTATACCACCAGATGGGATCACAAAAACCAAAGCACCTGAAACAACCACACCCACAGTAACAACCACAATCAGCTCAAAAGTCAAGATTGCCAAACCACCCAGGTTCACAGGCAATAAAAGAAATTGGAAAGGATTTCTCTTAGTGATTGACACCTATCTCATGGCCTATGCAGATGAGTTCAGAGTTTGTCATCTCATATCTAGGAACAGAGGACAGATCACCATGTGTTGCCTCAGACTGGCTTTGGAACTGGAAGGAAAGCCACTCTTACAATGGCATCCTCATTGCAAACAACTTCAAAAGGTTCCTCCTAGACCTTAAAGAAGCCTTTAAAGATCCAAACCTGAAAGTCAATGCCACCAATGAGCTTCAACAACTCAGACAAGGAAAAGACACCTTGACTGAGTACTTCACTAAATTCGAACTCAAAGCTGCCACAGCAGGATATCGACAGCTAGACACTGTCCTCATTGATCTTCTTAAAAGCCAGAGATATGCGCGGAATTATACAGAGGAGGAATACCAATTCCTACAGGCTATGCGGAGATGAAACAAAAGCTACTGTCCCATTTCATTCAATTCAGATATCACAGGTCACAGCCCCTCCAAATTTTCCGAAAAGTCACAGGGATCACAGGTCTCAGAGCCCTCATCCAAATTTGTGAGAGGGTTGGATGGCTTTGAGGGTCAAAAATGGCCATTTTAGGCAGGTATTTCCGAAAAAATTTCCTGTGTCACAGACTGCCAAGGGCTCATATGAAATTTTAGGTTCATATGTGTGGTCACAGTTCACACCCCCATCTGAATTGAATGAAATGGGACAGTATACAATATCGAAATGGTGCTTGAAGAAGAGAAGTTGAGGTCAAACACTTTTCATACTGGAGCCCTGATCCCACCTTGACGCAACACATACATAATGCCACAAAAACACAACACCACTGCCTCAGAAAACACATCAGCACACATGTACAGAGGACAAGGACAACCCATGGACATCGACACAGGACGAACCAAACAGCTACTTGAATGCCAACACTGTAAAAAGATGGGTTGCCATCTCTCCAGAGACTGCAGAGGAGTGTCCAGATTGTCATGGCAAACATCCCAGTCGATATTGCCACCTCAAACCACCACTTAAACAACCCTTCACCATGTGCTTTATTAACTTTACCAAAATCACAGAGAGAGAGCAACTGAAGAAGGTCACAGGTTTTTAAATGGGAGCGAAGCAGACACAACTTTGTCATCCCCCAGTCAGGACTCTTATGCACACATTTCTTGTCAAACATGCCCCAAGGCATTGTACAATAGGAATACATCTTTTTCACATGCAAAAGAGTCCAGTGTCAAAATGGAAAACAAATGGAAGACAATGATCAAAGAAGTCGAAGATGAAGAACTTAACCTTCCTTCTTCAGGTCACTTCCCGGAACAACCACAATTGGAACAAAAGAAGCCAGAACCTTTCTCCTCATTATGGGTTCTATCATGACTATGAGATCTGGCCACTGAAGTGGGAATAGGAACATTAAAACAGTGGGTACACTGTGGTAGGGTGGTATGACCCACTGGTCAATACACCCTTCCCATACCCTTTTAGCCTCATTATCATTTTCATACTGATTTTACTGACTGTCTTTAGGATCTAGGAATATGCTCAAGTCTATGCTTACCCTTTCCCAATACCCAATAATTCAATTCAGTACTCGATATACCATTTCAACTCCATTCTGTTATTACAACTCAACTCATACCAAATATTCACCTTACCAATAAATCTCTAGTTTGCTAGTATATCTTTTCTTTTGATTACCTACTTACCAACTGAACCAAGGAATACAAACTACTAGTGCCCCTTGTGTCATGGATTCTGCTAGCCCTTATATGGAGATCTGGCCACTCTCTATGGCTCGTAGTGACATGATATCATGGCTGAGCTGCAGTACTAGTATTCTGAGGTGTAGGAAGGTCATACTTATTGGGAATACCCCCCATGGTCTCTATATAGACTTACTTACCACTTTTGTATCCTCTTATATAATCAATCAACTTTTGATCAGCGCCACAAGTGTCTGAGTTGAGCAAGTGAGAACCAGAGCACGTCCATCTGAAGAGGATTCAGTGGACCACAACTAGAGTGAGTGTTTAGTAAGTCATACTAACAGTTCCAGGTACCAGTAAATGAGCCAAGCCCCCATACCAGCCTCATTCCTGTTCCTCCTCTATAGCCCACATCTTCACCTGACCAAGTACCCCTTGTTCCACCTATGGAACACACTCTCCTGCAACAACACAATCAAAAACAACAAGAAGTAAACCAACACCTCATCAAACAACTATTGAATGTTCCTACCAATGAAGCCTTAGACTGGCTGGAAGATCTCCATGAACCGAAACGATTCAGAACCATTGGGAGCTAAACGTCCAGATCAAACTCCAAGATCTAGAAAAAGGAACCAAATACCAGACTCAAGTGCTCCTTGACAGTGGTTGTACAGGCAGTTGTATCAGCCAATGATTTGCAAAAGAAAAGAAGTTGTCCTTACACATCTGATCTTTGCATATAATACAGATGGCACAGAAAACAACAATGGAAAGATCACACATTATGCAGAAATGAGGATGATCATAGAAGGACATTCTGAAATCCAAAAGTTTGCAGTCACCAACCTAGGATGATCAGATGTTTTCCTAGGACATGAATGGTTAAACTTCCATAACCCAGAAGTTGATGGACCACTGGATTGTTACACTTCACCAGATGTCCCACAGCCTGCAGATATGCAGAACCAGACACAGAAGATGTAGAAGAAGGAGATAGGATTTAGATGAGATACCCAAAACTGCCTCACAATGTCTGAAGGAATAAAGCCTTCATGCAAGCTCATCAGTCCATCACTAACACATTAGCTGAAGAATTTGAGAAAAACAGAAAAACAGATCCTATCCTAGAACAATACAAAGGGTTTGAAGAAGTCTTTGAGAAGACTGAGTTCGATACCCTACCACCAAGTAGACCTTGGGACCACACAATAGAGTTAAAACCAGGATCAGAAGCAAAGTATATCCCCTCAACCTGGATGAACAAAAAGAACTTGACACATTCCTAGAAGAACATCTATGTACTGGACACATTCAACCTTCTAAATCCCCCATGGCTTCACCCTTCTTCTTTATCAAGAAAAAAGATGGAAGACTAAGGCCAGTACAGGATTATCAGAAACTCAATAACATGACCATTAAAAACCGATACAGTCGACTTGCTCATAATGCATAGACTTTGTCCTGGCCCAAAGTCTATGCATTATCACGGTTATGCAATATGATATATTCCGAATTTTCGTGCATTTTTAAGCTATTATTTCTAGTCTAGACCATGATTACATCATTGCTATCCTTTGCAGAGCCCCAGAATTGATCTAGACTAGCTTGCTGCTTATTTGCCTCTTCTTCTTGTCCCAATGTCTGTCTAAATGAGTGTAGCAGCCTTGGTAAGTCAGCAGGAACTGTGTCATCCATTTTCTGAATGACAGCAGCCTCGAGTTTGCGGCAGAGATCAATTACCTCAGTATTACTCAGCTCAGGTGCCACATCATCATCTTTGTCTTCCTCAATCTCAACAACCTTCCCACTTTCGATGTCCAGGCAGTGCTTTGCAGCTGCCACAATCTCTTCATCACTCTGAAAAAGGTAAACCGACTCTCCAATCTCATTCTCTTCTGTCAGATCAATCACATTGTCAATGCAGGGAAGTTTTCCACAAATGCGATTGCGTTTGTGCAGTTGGTCAAGGCAATCAGAAATGCTGCTTTTAGCAAGAGAGAGCTGACTATTTTGTGGGGGTTCAGGGTCATTGAACAACTGAGTATGTGTCTGACTTTGTGGAATAGGAGATGCTGATTTCTTAGCCAGCTTCTTGACACTCTCCAAAGCCAACTCTGTGTCACACTCTGCTTCCATTACTGCGAGCAATGCAGGTTGCCACATTTCATCATTGTAAGTGGTTCCAAAAAGTTTTTGGAGTTGTTCTTCCACTTGCAGCAGACTGATGTCCTCAGTTGCGAACCTGTGGAGAATGTCCCAGCCTTGCTGAATTGAGCTGGTCTGAGTACTGATGGGAGACTGTGATGCTGGAGATGGATTTGATGCGGCCATTGGTAGGATCTTTGTGTGTTTCCAGCAATTTTGAATTGTAGTCAAGCTCACCCTTTCCCATGATCATCAGCATTGCTTCAAGAATGTTAAGCTTGAAGATGTCAGCTTCACCAGCTTCATCACAATCAACAGCTTGCACACAAAGCAGTGACCAGTAAAGTGCTTTGAAACATTTGATAATGCCTCCATCGCATGGCTGAACATATGGCGTCATGTTTGGGGCAAAAAACTCGACCCAAACATTTTGAGGTTTGTATGCAACAGCACAGTGACCTAGACCTGACGCAGGTCTCTCAACAGTCATGTGGGTTGAGAGACCTGTATTTCTCCAAAAATAACTCACAGACAGTGATTTCGGCCAGTACACGTGAATAATCTGTGATCTCAATTTTCAGTCCTCTTGCCATTTTGCTCACATACACCTCCATTTGTCTCTACTACCATGCGCTAATTCATATATCATGTCCAAATCACCTGAAACACATCTGCTCCTCTCAACGCCCCTCAAAAGATGTTTGCAAACATTGAAAATGCCTGGTTCTGCTCCCTCCATTCCTTCCAATTATAATGACTTCTTTGGTCGTCTCAGTACTCCAAATGTTATTCAGAGAACGACCTATCAAGCTCCCTTGACTCCCAAAATCTCTCCTCCAGTTCACCTTGCCTCCTCGCTTCTGACCACCTATGGTTCGTTTTTCACTTATCTGAATGCCTCAGCACAAGTGCAAAATGTGCCTGGACCGTCATCTGGCACTCAAAAAGCTTTGGAAAGTCCAGCAAATATAATGAGGTGTCTTCCTATCACTCCAATAACACCTGAACAAGGTATGTTCTCATCTTGTCGTAATTTTCCTCTTACAAGTATGCAGATGATACCATTCACAATTTCATTGATCCAAATACAGTTCCTGACCTCCAAAGGGCATCAGATGCTGGCCCTTCTTCTATTCCATCACCTTCTTCAGTATGGCTGATCCCTGCAGCCGAAGAAAGTATGCTGCTCACAGGACGATAGCCCAATGACTTGATATCGTTCTTGAGGCACTCAGGAAGGCTGGATTCACTCCCACTGAGTATTATAAGAAAGGATTAAACATCTATTAACAATAGATAGCGATTATTGGGGTATCGAAGCTATAGGCAGGGTATAGAGAGGCCAGAGATAAGGATAACCACAGATGCATCTGCAGGTTATCTGCACCTGCACCTGCAGGTAAACAACTTCTTGAAACTGATACCTGCATCTGCAACAAAATTTTCCCACAGGTACCTGACCTGCAGATGTGGAAGAGCAGGTATCTGAGCCCTGCAGGTACCTGTGATCACAGATGGTACCTGTAACTGCAGGTGGCAGGTACCTGTATGTTTGAAGTCAGGTGATAGTACTACCTTTGGCAAAGGAAGTACTTAAAAAACCCATTATTATCTTAATTCCAAGCACCCATCCCTAAAACACATTTCATTGAAAAAATACATCATAAAATGTAGCTGGATGATTAGCAAGTTTTGCCACAATCTGTCAGATAAGTCAGTTTGTGCAACTGTCTATGCAGCATGGAATAAACACAGGCTCCAAAGGACCAAATTGAGCATCTGGAAAAAATGACTTAGACCTATGTCAACCTGAGGCTGCTCAAGTCAACCTGTGATCTCTGTATCAGCCTTGAATGACTATATTATTATGAACATGAAGGAAAAAGGTCCACAGTGGAGAGTAGAAGATAATGGACATGTACATAGTTGATTGAATTTAGTTTGCTTAATTCTGGAGACACCCAAGCTATGCCAGTAAGGTGCAGGTGCAGGTACTACCTGCACCTGCGTGGGTACCTGTGCAACTCCTGGATTGTAGACCTGTACCTGCGCTCCAGTGTTTTTCTTGGACCTGCAGGTGTCAGATGCAGGTTTTAGCAGGTTTCCTCACAGATACACCTGCAGGTACCTGTGAGTTATCTGCACCTGTGGTTATCCTTAGCCAGAGATGACAGAAATTGAAAACACGCTGTGCGGCAGTGACACATGAATATCCTGTGCCATCATTGAAATCACTCAGTGCCAGTTATTTTTGAAGAAATGCCAGGCGGTCCGAAGAGGTCACACAAGTGATGTCATCCCTCTTACCATCGGATCCACCTGGGTTCCAGGCTAACAGTGACCTGAGAAGTTGTCAACAAGCAGGCAGATTTTTCGTTTTTCCTTCTTCATCCGCATGTCCAACTTTTTCAACCACTCTTCAAAAAGATCTGCTGTCATCCAGGCTTTCTTGTTGTTTCGATAATAGAAGCCATGTTTTCCAGGTGGCTTCTTCCCAAAGGCACGTGGACACTTCAACTTGCCAATGTAAAAGGGCTGCAACTTATCACTGCCATCGGCATTGCAACCAAAAAGGATAGTGATCCAAAACTTATCTTGTTTCTTCCCACTCATCTTTCTTGTTGCCAGGCCACAATCTGGTGTTGCAAATGCAAGCATCCCAGTCTCGTCTACATTGTAAATGTCCTGAAGGTCAGTAGGGCCTGTAGTCGTGCACGCTCCACTTGGACAGCATCTGTGTTCACTGACACAGCCTCTCCATGGCGACAAATCTCCCGAATGTTGTATGTCCGACAGAATGATGCAATCCAGCCTTTTCCTGTGAGCCACTCATCCTCAGGAACATTCAACAGATCCTTGAAACGCTGTCTCTTCTCTGCAAGCATGTTCCCATTTAGAGTCTCTCCTTGTTCCTCCATACCCTGAAACCAAATGACTAGGGATTTTTCAACCTCTGGTTGTGTGACAACACAAGGACACTTTGATGAGAGAGCATTAGGGTTCGACTCAACGCGTTGTTCAAGTTCAGTACGATTCTTGAGCTTGCGTGACAATGTAGTCTGGGTGAACTCCAAAGCTCCTTCTCTCCGAGTTCGAAAATGCTCCACAATGGCTTCCTGAGTTGTGTTTGGATGATCATCAATCCATGTGAAGACAGTCATCCAATCAGCCAATGTTAGATTGTGTCAATGTCCATCATTAATAGGTTTCGCAGATGTCTTGTGTGTTTGTTTTTTTGGCCTAGGACCTGTAGGACGTTGATATGGCTTAGAGTTTGTCCGTGGTTTCTGTTTAGCTGGCTCAGTTGCTGATGGCATGTTGAGAAGTGGATTTCAAGTTGTTTTGTTGTTTGACTATTGGTTTCAAACACTTGTTGAACACTTAGAATTACCCCATTTGTCTGCTTGTTGTCCGCCATACTGCATAATACCCCTTTGGCTTCATACTTGGACTTGATGCATTATGCATTATGCAATATCATGGAATTCTACATAGAACATTGTTTGTTCCCATTCAGACTTAATGCATTATGAGAAATATGCATTATGAGCTAATGCATTATGAGCAAGTCGACTGTATCCTCTTCCCCTTATCCAAGAGCTAGTGAATAAGCTGAAAGGCACCAAGTATTTCACAAAACTTGACGTACAATGGGGATACAACAATGTATAGATCAAAGAAGGAGACGAATGGAAAGCAGCATTCCTTACCAATTGAGGGTTGTTCGAGCCCTTGGTAATGTTCTTCAGACTCACTAATTCTCCCGCCACCTTCCAAACAATGATGAATGAACTTCTACAAGACTTAATCAACACTGGAAAGGTTCTCACGACATACTCATCTTCACCAACAACCTAGACAAACACCACAAACTCATTCGTCAGGTCTTATCCATATTAAGCACCAACAAACTTTATTTAAAACCAGAAAAGTGCGAATTCAAAAAACCACATAGAATTTCTAGGATTAATCGTTTCAGAAGGTCAGGTTGAGATGGACCCAATCAAAGTCAATGGCATTCGAAAATGGCCAGTTCCCAACAATAAAAAGGAACTATAGCAGTTTCTGGGTTTTTGCAATTTCTACAGAAGATTTGTCAAGGACTACAACAAAATTGCAAAACCCATGACACAGCTAACTGGAAACAATGCATGGAAGTGGGAAACAGAACAGCAAACGGCCTTTGACATGCTGAAAGAAACCATCACAACTGCCCCTTGCCTTCACATACCAGAAGATGAAGGACAATTTAGGATAGAAGCAGACACATCAGAAGGAGCAATTGGTATGGTAATTTCACAACAAATAGAAGGCAAATGGCACCCAGCCACTTTCTATTCCAAGGCACTTTCACCCACAGAACAAAATTATGAGATCTATGTCAAAGAGGTGCTCGCAATCATGAAAGCACTAATGGAATGGAGACACCTGGTGCTAGGAGCCAGACAAACCTTCAAAATATGGACAGGTCATCAGAATTTACAATACTTCTGACAACCCCAGAAACTTAATTGACAACAAGCACACTGGGTCACAGAACTAGCAGATTACAACTATACATTACACCACAAACCAGGCAAACAAAATCAATGGGCAGATCTATTATCCAGAAGACCAGACCATGACATGGGACACAAAGACAATGAAAATGTCATCATGCTAGCGCCTATGACTCTTAGAGCATTAGAGGCAGTCATAATTCATGATCCACCAGAATACCTACCAGAACTGAAGGATCCACTACAAAAACTAGATCCTTCAGCCAAACAAGCCCTGGAAGGTAAAGACAAGAAATGGAGAGAATCAGACAGACTAATCTTGTATGACAACCAAATATACATGCCCAAAAACCACAAACTACATGAACAAATCATCAGAGACCACCACGACAACCCACTAGCTGGACACCCTGGGAGGTACAAAACCCAAGAACTTATTCAACGAAATTATTGGTGGCCTCAGATGCAGAAGATGATTCGCTGATACATTGATGGATGCATCAAATGTCAAGAAGATAAGATTGATTGACAACCACTACATGCCCCTCTTAGTCCTCACGACATACCCAAACAACTGTGGCAAAAAGTCACAGCAGACATGATCAGACCACACCCTGAATCTAACAGCTTCAATGTTTACAGACACCTACAGTCATCGCATCCATGTAGAACCCACACACATGGAACTCAGTGCCAAAGGATTTGCTAATCTTGTACGAGATAGAGTGATCTGATACCACAGCTTACCAGAAATCTTGATCTCAGATCAAGGACCTCAGACAGTTGCTAAAGCATGGAACCAAATATGCAAACAACCCAGTATAAAACTGAGACCAACGGGCACAGCTGCAGTAAGTATTAATTTTTATTATTTTACTCCCTTCTGTCATTTAGACTCAGGTGAAGGCTGTCTCCTATGCTGCCTTCAAGCAATTCATTATTGATGAGATCTGAAGGTGTCATGCACAAGGTGAGAGTGAGAGTAGCTGATTTCATACCAATATGACAATAAGTATGCTTGAGTATGGTGTTGTGTTCTAAGCACATAGAGTGTATGACATGGGTAGGGGTGCAGTTCTGAGTAGCAGTCTGGCTCAGGCATTGTACCAAGACTAGGGCCTAGCAGCAAAAGAAACTAGTTTTGTTGTGTTCAATGACTAATTCTGAACCACAATAATGCTGGTAAATTGATGTAGCCCTTTCTAGTGGTGGTGTAGTGACAGAATTGTATCAGATTCATAATGAGGATATTCTGAAGTTCTGAGTGACACTGGAACATGGGGCCCATAACCTGTCAGAGATCATGGTAGAATGAAACACATTGTTTTTTTAGGTCAACTATGGTAACATACAGCAGTCACAATTGAGGTTTGACAAACATCCTGTCATACAGCTGTCAAGACACCTATATCCTTCCATTTAAAGTCATTGTATGGTATGTGATGTGGCATGGGGCTGCCCATTTACAGATATCACCATAGCTGTATTATGCTATAGTTAGTAGCAAAAGAGTTGATTATTGCCTCTTGGAAGATACACAGCTATGAATCAATTACAGAATCAACACATACTAACTAAACACCCATATGAATGAATGATACCCACTGGAGCAATGGCACCTTCAACCCTTTTGCTTCCCTATCTTCACAAACCTTCCTAACAGCAAAGTGCAAGGCCTCTGCTGCATGAGTTGAGTCAGCATTATATTCCTTGAACAGAAGTTGATAGGTCTCATCTGCAACCTCAACTGCAGTTGCATCACCTATTGACCACATTGTGGCAATCACACCATGAAAACCAGCCAACAACATCCCAGCTGCAAGGTGTACTGCTTCTTTCTCATCACTAGTAGCTGTTACACAAGCTGAGAGAAATGCAAGCTCTGCATTATCAAGACGGAGTTTGATGATGTCAGATAGTGTCAGCTCTGTGTGACCAGATAGCAATAAACAGCTTTTAGTTGGATTAGAGGTGTCTGGCATTCCATAGCATGCAAAATGGACCCAGGTTGACATCTTCATAGCATCTAATACATGCTGTCTAGTTGCATCATGCTCACAAAGCATCACAACTGGGAATTTCTGTGCATGAGATGCAACAAGCTCAACCTCTTTTGCTGTTCCTGGGAGGTGAGACTCAGTTGGAAGGGAGATGGTGAGAAGCTGTTTGTTTATGCTCCTTTTGGTTAGAGGCTTGGGAAGAAGTGCAGTAAGGCTAGGTGTGTATGATGAGACTGCAAAGTCTGACAACTTGGGTCCAGAAGGTCGGAAATCTCCTGCTGCATGGATAGGGAGGAATGCCAGTGGCCCTGTAGGGCACCACCATATATGACAGGCATCTGAAGGTGTAATTGGTTTCTGTTAAATGAAATAAATGTAAATTTTAGAAATATCAGAAACTTACAGTAATGGCAAGTGCATCTAAAATGGGGTATACAACATAGGACCAGAGGTCTTCAAGAATGCAGGAAAGCACATCTTCAGGGCCAAATACTATATCTGGCCTGTCAGAAAGTTGTGATGCCTTCAATCTTGAATGAAGGTCAGCAATGCTGACAAAATTGTTAGTTATGACTAATTGCAACAACTCATGCCATGCCCATGCTTGTTTCAGAGTGAGGTTGTCTAGTGGGATATGGAGAGTGTCATCAAGTCCTGGAGTCAACACAAGTGCATCACACTGAAGTTGACTAACATTCAGCATTACTATTGGACCTTGATCTGCAGCTGGCAGAAGTTGTGAAAGGGTCTTTGGAAGCAAGAATCTCTCCAATCCTGGTAGTTTGCGAATCTCTTTGAGTAATTCTTCACGCTCATGTGCAAGTTTATGATAGTCAACTTTCACTGGCTTATGGGAAGTGTTATCCAATAAAATGGAATGAGAAGTTGCACCTTCCAAAACAGTAGACAGAGATTTAAGCCTGTGAGCAAACTCTGGAACAACTTCATAGAGTCTATCCAGTGGAGAGTGCAGCTGCATCATCTGACCCCAGATGACAGAGTGACCTTGTTCAAGCCACTCCACTGCAGTGTGACACTTATTTGCCTTAATGGCAATAGCAGCTGCATCTCTTACAATTTGGCCAGCATTTGTGACTTGGTGATCATTAACAGAAGAGCCAAGCCAGATAAGCTGGGGGACAAGGTTCATGCACACAGTGGAGGATTCCATGGATTCACATGGAAGATACTTGAGTGCCAATTGCATCCAATGTGAAGCAGCATGGAATCTTTGATAGAATGAGCCAGTAATGGATGTTGCAGCATAATAACAACTGGAAACAGCAGCATACAGGTCTGAGAGATCATTAAACTTCTCAAAGCGGGCTCTGAATAAGTTTGCAAGGTTGTTGAAACAACTAGGCTTCTGAGGATGACTATCAGGGGTAAGGACAACAGCATCCTCAAGGACTTGAATAGACCTGTTCAGATCAGAAAGATTACCCAGCTGCTGAAAGCGGGCCAGGAGTGAGTTTCCAAGGTTATTGAGACAAGATGGCTTGTTAGTATGACCATCAGGGATAAGGACAACAGCATCCTCAAGCAATTGAATGGACCTGTTCAGATCAGAAAGATCACCCAGTTGTTCAAAGCAGGTCAAGAGTGACTCTCCAAGGTTACTGAGACAATATGGCTTGTCAGTATGATCATCAGAGGTAAGGACAACAGCATCTTCAAAGACTTGAATGGACCTGTTCAGATCAGAAAGATCACCCAGCTGCTGAAAATGGTATAAAAGTGATTTGCCAAGATCAATCAATAGTGAAGGCTTTTTAGGATGGTCATCTGGAATAAGTTGTATAGCATCCTGAAACATCAAAATAGATTCATCAATATCTGTAAGGGCACCGAAATGTTTAAAGCGATGCAAAAGCAAATAGCCAAGATTGCTTAGCAAAGATGGTGCATCAAGTTGGTCCTCTGCCATTAGATAGATAGCATCCTCAACAGGTAATATATCATTCTGGAATTGGAACTGAAGCTGTTTGCTATACTTATAAAGAAAGTAGCAAACAGGGTTGAAGACATCTAGTGGAAATGGACTATTGCCTATTCTAGATCTTCTGACATGAAAAGGCCAAAATTCAAGGCAATAATGGACTAGCTGAGATGGTATGGAGCAGTTGTCATTGGACATGACTGCAAAATAACTCTCTAGACATGATACACATTTGCTGACAAGAGTTGTATGTATAGATGATGGGTGGCCAATATAAAAGTCATTGGAGCACCATCTGGAATCAGTAATAAAGTCAAGGAATGATGTGTGAAACAATTCCAAGGCTGGTGTTACAGAATCTCCCATAGCTAATGGATGAACTTGAAGTGCTCTGAGTCGAGCAATTACAGCTTTAGCTGGCAAGGGCTTCATGAGATATTGAAATGAATCTCCATCTAAATGCTTTGTGATGATATACATAGCTCCAAAAACCTGACAGAAATGTTCTCTTGCCTTTGGATGTTGGAACATGTGTTCCAGTGCTGAGAGATACAGCTGATCCAGTTGCTCTTCTGCTGATTCACACTTGGTCTGTGACAAAACTTGATCAAGTAAGTCATCTGGATTGCCCATCAAGTCATTTCCAATGAAAGAACAGATAGTTGATGCCCAGACAAAGAGACCATCAGCAAGTTGCACAAGCTGTGATATTTTGGTGTCAGATGGGGCTGTACACCAGTCATTAATCCTTCTCAGTTCCACAGTAAAAAATGCCTTCATAACATCCCTTGAGGCACCATCAAGCAGAAGACTCTCAATTTGTAACTCTCCCATAACATTCTCAATGTCTTGTTCAGGTCTGCTAGTGATTAAGAACTTGACAGAGGGAAATAGATTAATGTTGGTCTCTTTAAGGGCTGTGAGAATATTAGAGGGGTATGCAAATTCATCCAATGCATCCACAATGATAATGAGAGGTAGAGGTAGTGATAAAGAATGGACAGGAGTCAAAATGAATGACTCCAGGTACTTTGAGGTCTGCTGGTGGCTTGGCTGTGGTGCTCTGACAGCTTTAGCAATAGCAGGCTTTGTGGCAGGATGCAAAGAGGCAAGCTCATAAGCCATGGCTTTGATGACATTAATAGAAGTGTTTTGCCCTGCAAAGCCTCGTTTGAAGAAGACACAGGTGGCAAGCCGGCCAGCAGCAGTGAATCTATCTGCCAGGTAATGAGATAGAGTTGATTTGCCAACACCTGCTCCAGCATAGAGCCAGAAGAAAGGAGCATCAGACTCTTCAAGCCATTTTAAGATCTTAGTAATGGCAACATCACGACTGCCTGGCAAGTAATGGCTAGGAGGGGGCATATCAAAGTGTGGTAGCATATTAACATCCTGGGCATCTACAGGATAATCTTTTTAAGAGCTAGAGGAGACAGACAGCAAACAAACCTAGACGAGAAATGATATCTTCAAGTTTTGTTAGGATTTTCTCTAGCTCATTATGTTGGAGGAGAGAGGTGGCAAGCTGAAAGTACTGTATTAGTATTAATTTAAGAAAAAGGATTTGCTGTACTTGGAACTTGTTAATTGCAAGTTCTAAATCATCTCTTGCATTTGTTATTTCACCTTGATCTTGTGATTGGAAAAGAAACCTTGATACATGTGACTTCTGGCTGTAAGCTATACATTGTTTTGAGATGTTGTCAAGTGCCCTTGATAAAGTAAGTTAAAAAAGAGAGCAAGTTGGATAAAGCTTACCCAATAAACAATGCAATTTCATTTTCAAGCCCAGGCTTGAAATCCAAACTTGCACACCTCTGTGCAACAAAGAGTATAAACTCTTGTGAAGTCTTGGAGATTTTTTCCATATCACTGTAGTTGGAACGTGTTTGCTAAGAATGTAAGATAAGACACAGTGCTAACAAGGAAATCTTTACCTTGACAGCATTCAACAAATCCAACAAAACTGCTATGGCAGGCTTAACATATGGTACTGGTATCAATGCTGATGCCTCTTTGACCATGTCCAAAACTGGGAGAGATGCCTTTAGCAGAGCACTCAAATTAGTCCAGTTGCTGGTTGGTCCTGCAACAGGTTCTGAAACTTCAAAAACAGTAGGAAATGACTCCTGCAACATGTTAGAACAACAGTGGCAAATAGAAAAAGAGCATAAGAATACCTTGAGAGAGCAAAGTTTCTTCTGTAGGTGGTCTTTCAGGTTGATTTCACCATTTAATGCATCCTTTGTTTCTTTAAGAATTCTACCATAGTTCAGTGACAGAGCCATAGAAGAAGGTATATTATCACCCCAAGAATTGCTCCACAACCTCTTGAACATCAGAAGCTTTGGCTTGGTCATGGTGCTTGATTATTTCAATCAGAAACAAGATGCATATTTGATCAGGACCATCTTTATAGACAGCAGTGTCCTATGCCTGTGAGTAATATGTTTGAGAAGACAGAAAGGCAATACATACAGATATAATGGATGCTGCTTCTGCAAGCTTGGGATATGGATCCAAGACATAGCTCAAAGCCAACAGTGCAATGTTTTCCTCTGGCTTTCGCTGTCCACAGGAGAAGTTTTGTTTTTTGATGTTTGCATCTAAATCTGTTATTAGTGTGGTCCACAAAGGAGAATATAATACCCACCTGAAGGCTGTCCATCTTGTGGACTATTATCTGCTTTAGCATTCACATTGGGTATCTGACTACTTCTGTGGTCATCTAGCAGTTGCTTATCAGATGCAGGTGCTATGAATACAATATTTACCTGAAGGCTGTCCCTGTTGTGGCCCAGGATCACTATCTGCTTTAGGATCATTGTCAGGGATCTGACTGTTTCCATGGTCATTCAACAGTTGCACATTAGAGTTATCTAGCAGTTAATCAGATGCAGGTGCTACAAATACAAATATTTACCTGAAGGCTGTTCCTGTGGCCCAGGATCACTATCTGCTTTAGGATCAATGCCAGGGATCTGACTGTTTCCATGGTCATACAATGGTTGCACATCAGAGTCACCTAGTGGTTGTTTGTCAGATGCAGGTGCTACGAATACAATATTTACCTGACAGCTGTGCAGGATTGCCACCTGCTTTAGGATCAATGCCAGAGGTCTGACTGTTTCCATTGTCATCCAACAGTTGCACATTAGATGCAGCCTGAACGTTAGCTGGCCCTAAAGACTTGCTGCGACGTCTGAAAATCACTGCCAAACTTGAAGATTTCTTGACCTTAGATCCAGCTTGAAGCGCAGAACGAGGCTGATTATCATTCTGTGCTTCTGAGTGGGATTCTCTTCCAGATTTCGAGTGCTTTAGAGCTTGTAACAATTTCATCTTCAAGGACGTGGGTCAAGTGGGACACGAGGCGAGCACACGTTTGAAGTTGTGCATGTGGTCCGTGCGCGGCTTTGTCATACTCCAATGTCGCCGGCGCAAATCCAAGATGCAAACCCGCATTCATGAGACCGGCAACCTGACCACTAGCAAATCGCAACCTCTCACCTGTACAATGCGCTCATCGAGCATCAAGGTGAGAAAAATCATATGCAGATTCTGTTTTCAGAGAATACACAGGAATACGCTAGTTCCACTGGTATACGTTGTTAGCTGCTACCTCTCCAAGAGCAAAGGTTACGTTGTATGTGTGTTTGTTGCTTTCCCTCTGTTCTGATACCTATCGTCGTCATAGCTCGTTGCTTGTCTCCGTATCAGCGTTCGACAAAAAACAGGCTGTAAGGCATGCGACGGTACTCAACTTGGATTTACTGGAATACCCGTCTTCTCTACCTTCATACAGTCTAATACAGTCCGAGTCTACTAGTTCCGCTATTCAGGAGCGAGTGTGTTGGTTGCTTTCCCTCTATTCTGTTACCAATCGTTGACATAGCTCGTCAACAAAAAACAGCGACGGTACTCAACCTTGTGGCGAACTGGAACACCCGTCTTCTCAGCTACCTCTTGCATATCGTTGACTGCATCTACAACGACATCCTCTCAACCCACGCCGCTGACGGGACAAGCTGCAGATCTGGACGACTAATATTTCGGGACCATCCTTGCTAATGAGAATCGGGTATGTGGCTTCTTTCTTTGGGAGAGAGTATTGATCGACAATAGATCCGAATCCCAATGTGCGACGGTGGCTATAACGGTAATCAGAAATCGATGATAGACCTACCAGAATCACCAGCTCGACGACGACTTCGACAAGCACAACGTCAACAACGACTTCACCTCCCAAAACTATTCATGCTGTCCATCCGGGCGCGAGCTCGACCAAAAAGCTGCCACTTCTAATGCGCACAGTGCCATCGTTTTCGAACCTTGCGATGGCTTAGCGCTCAGCATGTACGCTGTGATACTATCGTTTCTTTCTGATTTCGACAATCCTTTAGTAGCGCAGAGGTCGGTTCGATGTTAGTGTCTTGGTGGTACGTGTACCCACCATTCGAACCTGACACATACCTAAGCTGACTTACAGGGCCAGGTGGTCACGGAGGCGACAGACGCGTCGAAACCGTCGTACCGCCTCACGTCTACGCTCAATACAAGTCATCCACATCCAATTGGTCAATCGGCATCGAGTCTGCATGCAACGGCATGTTCGGTGTCCCTTGGGACGGCGATACAGTCTCCCCTCCTGACCCAAACCGTCGATTCACCCCGGACACCGCAGACTTGCTCCTCCCTGACATGGACATTTGGCGTCTCATGTGGGATTCCGAAACAGTAAAGCAAATCGGCGATACTGTTCCTGGTAACACGCCTCTACAGAATCTAGCCATCCCAACTGCAAAACGAAATCATGAACATCTCTATCAAGTTCCGTCGAGGCGATAGGGATGAGGAGACGATGCAGTTCGTACCCAGAAAGCAGTTCTTGCTGCGCGGGAAGTGACAAGTAGAGTTTTTGCAGAGGGATGGGAAGTCAAAGGTGCGGCGGACATTTACAATGAAGGTGGGATGCTTAGCTGTGGAGAGGTAGCCAGGATTTGGGGTATCGGCCACTGTCATATTCATGATAGTAGGTTTGCGTCTTCTTCGTCCCCCTGTTTCTTATGTTCTTCTTTTCACCTAGTTCTTCCTGGTTCCGCGATGTAAGTCTGTCTTTATGGTCAGCGCAAACCCTTTAAACGTTTTTCAGTGGTATGGTCTACGACGACGCTGAAGTTCTCTACGCAGAGGTAGCCCAAACAGGCAAGGAAATCCTCGACGCAGCCTTTGAAGTTCTTTTCCCCGAAACACCTCTCGAGTGGAGGACATGTACTCACTGTATGCAACAATGCCGACTGGTGATGGACCTATTGTCGCTGTTAAGACGGCTCTTCCGAAAGCACTCAAGACCGGTCAGTTCACCCAAATGGCATTTGCGATTGCAGACTGTGGAGAAGTCGGACCTGGGATTGTGAAGGGGGTGTTTGATAACAATCTGACGGGGGTGGATATGCCTGCTTCCGGTGCGTTCATCATCATCCCTGTCTTGACTCTTTCTACTCGATTCTAATCTACTCAAGTACTAACGGCTCAGACCACTTTGTCCTCGGCAACTCGAGCGTACAGTTGACGATTTCGAACGGGAGAATTACCTCACTACGGGATGTGCGGTCGGGGAGAGAGTTGATTGGTGAAGGACAGACTGGGGATTGGTGATATTTGATGATCGACCCAATTATTGGGATGCCTGGGATGTAGAGGTTCACCATCTGGAGACTCCTCGTCCTCTTCAGTTTGGCGATATCACGGTTGTTGTGCAAGGGCTGTTGTTCATCCTGAAACGAAATGTGGAAAGAGTACGATTGGGCTCACAATTTCCCTTGATGCAGTTGCTACGGTTTCTGATTTGAGATCGTATCTCAAGTTTGATGCCGTTGTGGATTGGCATCAGAGGCATGAGTTTTTGACGTGTCGGTGTTTCTTTGTGTGATGTTGGTTTTGGTTACTGAGCAATTTTGCAGTTGAGATACCGTTGAATGTTCATAATGCAACATATGAGACTCGGTTTGGGTGGGTACAGAGACCTACGCACAAGAATGCTACCGCTTACAGCAGCATCGTGCTCAAACAGCCACAGGCCCACAGCGGCACAGCCTGGTTGGGCAAAGTTGTGACAATAATTTGTAGTCGCTCAGTTTCCTGATGAAAGTAAAGATTTACCTGCTTTGAGTAGGCATAGTAATATGCTTTGAATTTTGCACCCGGTACAGCTTAGTAATTTTGCCATCGTGTCATGTGACACTGACACTTGTAACTTTGTCAGCTTGCATAACGAACCTTCATAAAATGCCTTGCTCAGACTGCATTCCGACATTCACTGCTCTACGGAAGCTCGAAGAATACGAAATAATGCCTCTTCTTCGCTCCAACCAGTTCTCGACTGCGTTTCAGCTCAATGAAATCCTTTCTCATGCGCAACGAGAACTCGTGGAATACGAGACAACCATAGCCAGGCTTCAGGGGATGATTGTATCTTTACAGAACGAGAAACAGAATCTCAAACGGCAAGTTCATCTCACCAAGTCTCTTCTGGCACCCATCCGAAAACTTCCTCCCGAGATTCTCTGCCAAATCTTCATTGAGCATGGGGTGGCGAATCTAATCCGACCGCATAGTAGTGCCATTCCCGGACTGAAACTTGCCTCAGTTTGCTCACATTGGCGCTCTGTTGCCTTTCATACAACTGAACTATGGAGCAACATCAGTGTCGGCAGGGATGCAGAGGGCGAGTGGCGTCCGTTTCATGTTTCACTCGTTAAGACCCTTCTTGAGCTCTCGAGGACATCACTTCTCTCTATTACCCTCGATTTTCAGGATTTTTTCATCGGTCATCGGAATGATCCTAACTTGACACGTACACCCCCATCATGCCTCCTGCTGCTCTGCGAGCACGCCGATCGGTGGCAAAGTCTAGCTGGTGAATGCTATCGTACCAACATCCTGGATGTGTTGTCTTCTGTTGAAGGTCGTCTGCATAACCTAGACACCTTTCGTCTGGGATGCCCATTCGAGCGTTGCAGTCGTATGCTCAAAGGCGCATCCAAATTGCATACACTGACCACCTCAGGCGGGAACGTGTGGAGGCAACAAACATCGATCCCCTGGAATCAAATTGTTCACTCAGAGATCATCTCTCTGCGGTTCCCTGGGATTTTGAGATCACTCGCGAAAATGCCCGACCTTCGTACCCTCTTCATCCACCATTTCCCGTTTCGGGACATTCCGGGTGACGATCTAAGCCGCAATTACAATTATGAACAAATTCATCAAACTAATCTCACTGTGTTGGATATCACCCTTTCGAAGCCCATTGATGTATTACATATGACCAAGTTGTTTGAGTTACTCGACCTCGCAGGACTGAAGTCTCTCTCCATCACCAGCACTTCTCTTGAACAGTCTTGGCAGCTCGAATGCTTCCATGAGGATGACTGGTCTACTCAGCAACTCCCTTCTTTCCTGCTACGGTCTTCGACAATCACCACTTTTACTCTTCAAAGAATCTGGGTCTCCACCAATGATTTGATCCTCATCCTCCAAAGAATGCCCTTTCTATCTTCTTTTTCGATGTCAGACCCTGACCTTGACAATTCTGAGGAATCTCTACCCTCAATGCTTAATGACGACTTCCTCCTGAACATATCAGGGCACGGCTATCAAGATCGCCCACCCTTCCTCACTCGCCTCACCTCACTGAGCCTTGACTGGCTCGTACATGATTCTTTCAGCATGTGCGTCTTTGTCGACGTAATCCTGTCTCGCTGGAAACCTTCTCCCATCGAAGATGAAGTTGCTTGTATCAGGACTGTCAAATTGAGCGTTCGGACAGGTTGCATTGATTCGGCTGTGGTTCATCCGTTGACGATACTCGGTCTGGATATTGTTATCAAAGATGAGGACGGAGATGTATTGGCTAGGAGTCAAATTCAGGACTAGGTAAGCATTCAGAGCTTAGGAGCCCTGATGAACCTGGTCTAGGACTCGGACATGTCGCATAAGTTCCAAATTTGGTTCCCGCGCTCTCGAATTTACTTGCTTTTTTATACTAGTAGTTGGTCTGATGGCCCGGGCACCGCGCCCGTGACTCAAACGTTTCATTCATATCGATCACCACTATGCCGTGTTCAAACTGTATCCCTACCTTCACTCTATGATCTAGAGAAGTACATACAACCTTCAAGGTTCGGTCATCGACACACCTTCCTTCCTTATTATTATGATCTTCCGGTTGAGTCTTTGCAATACTTGAATGCCCGAACCGACGATCTGATCGCCTTTCGTCTTACTAGGAATCACAGCATTCCCTCTTATCACTAGAGCTTTCCGTACTAGTATTTGGTCCTCCTTACAACGATTCGTCTATACCACCCATGCTCAATAATTGAATTGGATATTCTAGAACTACGATATTGTGATTTCATGATCGAGGCTTTATAAGTACTCCGAGTCCACATTAAAGTAGCCAAGAACAGGTTACTATCGACTAATATTCTGGATTCTCAAACGATCATGCTGAGCATATCTTGAGTCGCAGAGGTCAGAGTGTACAGGTTGAGGCTGTAGAAATACGTACGCGCGATGTGGCAATAATCAAGTCCACAGTGAGTGTCATTCCGGGATCGACACATACGCAAGCTGACACGGACCTGCAACTTGGTCCTAAATCAATTATATTCGCGCAAATAGGACTTCCGGCAGGAACTGGCGGACAGGAGAGATCTAGCAAGATGATGCCGTTCGAGTTTCTTTTGCGCATTCTGTACAACCAAGCTATCCGATCGTATCCGGTCACTGTAAAATTTTCGAGATTTCTTTTGGAGCATGCTGTGAGAGACGATCTCGATTCTCGATTAATTACGTTCAAAGGCAAAGAGATACTGTCTGGTGCGAGCTTACTAGGCTGGACCGTGAAGAGTGTGTCCCTGTGTTGAAGGTTGCCTATTGCTTCAGTTTTTTAAGCGCCGTGAAATTCCGGGCTGAGTTCTGACGTAACGGCACCAAACAATGTCACGGGACTTTCCGCAACCACCTCCACCCGTTCATTAAATTTTGACTTCATCTGTTTGGCTAATGTACTCCATAATCTGGGACTGATCGCGAGCTGGCGCTTGAAGACTGCATACCGAGCCAACGTTCCTACAGGTAGGTACCGGACTTGTAGTGGGTTTGCCAATTAACCCTTAACAGCCGCAATGACCGTTGCAGGTGGAGCCGATGCGGAATGACTTCGTTCTGACCGTCATTCCCGTTAGCCTGATCGATGATCACGGATCAACCTGCCCCACCCCTCCTTCCTTCATCCTGGTAATACTTACATTGGTTACTGGTATGCTGACGGTCAGTGGGCCTCATTCGACAAGCGCTCTCGTTCAGACTCGCTCCTCAGCTTCTTCTGCAGGTGTTCCCTGTACCATCGAGTTTCAGATTCGAGTTCGTGAAAATGCTGCAGAAGAGGGGCACTTGCAATGATCGCGACAGCGCCAGGAGCTCTGTCTATATCGGGCCCGTTCTACTCATATAAAAGGATTCCAGTTTGACAGTAAGCCTCAAGCTCGCACTTCTGCACACAAGCGAACGTTCTCCTCATGTCTCTCCGAGTCATTCTCGCAGCTCTGCTCGCTTTCTCGGTCGTCTCCGCCTCACCTTTTGCCGTGAGCATTTACTTCCGCCCCATGGATTCATCCCAATCGCATTACTTTTCTAGCAATCGGACAAGAGGGCCGCATTATCTGTTTACAACAAATGCTCTCAGCCAAATGACATTGCTCTTACTTTTGTAAGTCACTTCGAGTTGTTACTTTTTCATCATCTAACCCCGTTATTAGGATGATGGTAACGTTTTGCGCGTTCAGCGACGAACCAATTAACGTAACTCAGGCCCTTATATATACCTACGCCTCATTTCCGATGCTTTCACCAATGCAGGCGCCAAGGCCACCTTTTTTTTCAACGGCAACAATTATGATTGCATATACGACCCGGATCGTGTCGCCGACGTAAAGTACGCCTACGCCGCAGGACACATGATTGGCAGCCACACTTGGTCAAATGCTGACCTCACTACTCTATCAACGCCTCAAATCAAAGACGCAATGTACCGTGTGGAAGAGGCTCTATCTAGGATTCTCGGCATCAAACCTGCATTCTTGAGGCCGCCGCAGGGCAACTACAACAATAATGTTCGTAATATTGCGTTTGGCAGGGATCAGAATCTTGCTTTGTGGGACTGGGATACTGGTGATGCGAATGGTAACACGACTGCTCAGTCCAAAGCTCTCTATAGACTAATTGCCAACGCCCGCCTGGACAATGCGCTCGTCTTGCAGCATGAAACCGAAGGTCAGTATTTTCATTATGATATAAGCTAAGCTTATTCAGTTTCATTTTTCAGAGAGTACGGCCTACAATCTGGTCCCGTACGCTATTCAGCTCTTCCAGAGCAAAGGTTATAATGTGTGTATGATACTTTCTCGCCTTCCGTTCCTAATCGTTGCCGCAGCTTGTCACACTAGCTACGTGTCTCGGTGTTGAACCGTACTCTGCCATCGGCGTACCGCAAGAACGGACGGTAAGTATACTCATCTCCTTCTACTCATGTTCTAACCCTTCACTCAGTCATCTTGGACTTGCGACGATACTCCCGATCAGGGCGATGCCTGCGGCGGATCTATCCCTTGCTCGACTGGGTCACCCGACTTCTCTACTTCCACTTCCACAACTACTTCCACTACCACTCAACCCACTGGAAGAGCCTCAGCCATCCATCCGAACGGCAACTCCGCCAAATGCTTAGCAGCTGTCTCCAACAATGATGGTGCTTCTGTCGAAATTGAAAACTGCTCCGGCGATGGATCCCAGTCCTGGAGAGTGAGCGGGTCACGCATCCAAATCTACGGCAACAAGTGTTTGGATGTCACCGATGGCACTGCCGCCGACGGGACCAAGTTGCAGATTTGGACTTGTAGCCCTGGTGATGCGCACCAACAATGGACTGTTACCGCGGGCACTATTCAATGGCAGGGAACCAAGTTCTGTTTAGATGATACGGATGGGTCGCTTACCAATGGGAATCCGGTATGTCGTTTTTTTGCCTGCTTGCGGGGTAGTTTACTGATCGACAATAGGTCCAAATCTGGACATGCAATCGTGGATATAATAACAACCAGAAATGGACGATCGGTGAAGGCGGAAGTGGGAGTACCACCACAACCACTACAACCACCAATTCTCTTCCGCAAGCGACTCACGCTATTCATCCGGGTGCGAGCCCAAGAAGGACTTGTCTGGCTGCACCTTCCAACGCAAACAATGCTGCTGTCGTTATCGAACGCTGCAATGGCTCTCCATGTACGTTTCAATTCTATCTTATATCTTTGGCTGAACATTTCTTTAGCACAGTCCTGGTCTCAGGTCGGTTCGACGTTTGTCATTTACGGGAACAAGTGTCTTGGTGCGTGTTCTTCATCAATCAAATGTTTATCTAATCGTGTTTTAGATGTGACGAATGGTAATACCGCCAACGGAAATGAGATGCAGATATACACCTGCAACACTGGAAATGTCAACCAAAGATTCAGCGTTACTTCCGACCAACGTATTGCTTGGACCAACCATGGAGAATGCCTTGATCTAACAGAAGGCGATTTGTCGAACGGGAATCGGGTAAGTGACCTCTCTCATGGCGATGGCCGTCCTAATCCATCAACAGGTTCAGATGTGGAAATGTACAGACGGAAATGCTAACCAGGTTTGGATCATCGATTAAATGACTCTCGATATTGCCCCAATGGACCTTTGAATTTTCAAACAAATCTGTGTTTTCAGTCTATCATATCGCTTGTAACTCTATGTACGACTCAAATTGTATCGATCTTTTTATGAATTGCCAGTTGTTTCCTATCTGCTTGCACTCGCGATCTTACATCCCAACCTGAGTACAGGGACGTTAGGAATAGCATCTAAAGGAACAAGTATTCCTCACCCTATCTCCTCGGACGTCGAGAGATTTTGACTTTTTCTTGATTCTGCATTAAGTACACGAATCTGAACCTCAGCCGTCAAACCTTCGTTCTCTTATGTCGTCGTAGGTGTGACTAACGGCAATACCGCCAACGGAAACAAGATGCAGATATACCTGCAACACTGGAAACGTCAACCAAAGATTCAGTGTCACCGCTGATCAGCGTATCGCTTGGACCAACCATGGCGAATGTCTTGATCTCAGAGGGTAGCTTGACCAGCGAAAACCAGGTCCGGATGTGGAAATGTGGAGATGGAAATGCGAACCAGGTGTGGATTATCGATCAAAACAACAACAGTTGAGGATGTGTATCGTGATTCGTAGCCTTTTCTACCTCCAGTTTGTAATTAGATGCATGATTGTATTGATATCATTTCATATATCACGATTTACTATCCACCTACTACATGCGATCCAACATTACAAGCTGAGTAAAGATCAACAGGAATACTCAAAGGATAACTCTTCCCGTCTGCCACACCGTTGTGACTTCCATCCCGTGACTGTGACTTGCTCTGCTTTCTTCCTTTACAATGCCATGCCTCGATTGCATTCCGACCTTTGCCGCCTTGCAAAAGTTGAAAGAATACAAGCTTCTTCCCAAAGTCCGCTTCAACCAAGCTCCCTCTGCATCCGAACGCATCACCCTGAACGAGCTCGTGTCTCATGCTGAAAAAGAACTCGTGAAATACGACGAGACCATAGCTCGATTGCATGAGATAATCATCACTTTAGAGAATGAGCAGAAGAACCTCAACCGTCAGGTTCAGCTCGCTACATCTCTTATGGCCCCTGTCCGCAGCCTCCCACCCGAAATTTTGCGGCAAATCTTTACAGCGCATGGGATCATAAATGTCATAGATTCCAAGAAATCTGACATTCCCGGCTTCAAACTTACATCCACTTGTTCCCACTGGCGCTCGGTTGCCTCTGGTTTTGCCACATTGTGGAGCCACATCAAGCTCTATGTTGGAGAAAACTGTGCCTACGATTCGCGTCAGGTCTCACTAACCCGCCACCTCCTTGCACTCTCAGCCAAATCCTCTCTCAATATCACTATCAATAGTAATCCAATAGCTGAGGTTATCCCAGCGCTCCCGATCCTTGGTCTGCTCTGTGAGCAAGCCGATCGTTGGCAGAGTTTAAGGGGCGACTGTAGATCCGATATTATAGACGCGTTGTCTGCTCTTCAAGGACGTATGTCCAATTTGCATACGTTCCAATTACTCGGTCCATTTGATCGCTGCATTGCTTTGATCGAACGCGCATCAAAGTTGCAGACATTGGCAGTAAACACCATTGACCACACGAGTACTGCCATTCCTTGGGACAGAATCACAGAACTAGCGGTCGTATGCTCAAATCCTTTTGACATTGCGCGCTCGCTTGCAAAATTACCGAATCTTCAAACCCTTTTGATCATCTGGTTCTCTCGTCCTATTCAAATGCACGATCAGCCTGTGGAATCCAACCTTGATGGTTTGAAGATTATTATTTGTGATCAAGAAGACGAGGAGGAGATGCAACGCTTATCAGAGGTGCTTGTTCTTCCGCAGCTACAGTCACTTTGTCTTGTGGCGCAAAAACAATACAAAACTAACCAGAAGGTGTCACGGTGGTCAGCTCACCACTTTCCCTCTTTGATATCACGATCTTCTGCGCTCATCACCAGCTTTGGCCTACATGATATTTGGATGCCCACCAGCGATCTTGTAGCTCTGCTGCAGAGCATGCCCTCGCTTGTCAATCTACTCGTGTCCGAGCCTTCTTACAAAGATTGGGAAGTATCGCCCATGCTCGACGATCAGTTTCTTCTGAGTATTCACTGTCACCAGGATCGACAGCCCCCTCTTCCCAAACTCACCTTTCTAGCTCTCGGGCTATATTCTCTTTCATCCTTCAGCATTCGCATTTTTGTTGAGGTCATCCAGTCACGTTGGAAACCCTCTTCCCTTCAAGACGAAGTTGCTTGTATGATCAAAGTGAGCTTGATCGTTCGAGAAGATTTGATAGATCCCGGTATGGTTCTTTCGCTGAGGATGCTTAAGAAGAGAGGTCTGGACGTGTCAATCAAAGACAAGAATGGTGTTGTTACCTAGGATGGGTAAGTATTGGGTGCTATCAGACCGCCGGGTATGTTTCCACAGAAACACTCTTCAAGACCGTCGGAAAGGCGGAGGGTATGCACTTGAGGAACTGTGGGGCGGACGTTCCACTGGATATCGAGAATATTTTCATCCTTTTGTCTTGATTCTGCATTTTAGAAGTACATGAACCTTTGGTAAAATAATCATTGAGAAAGGCACGTCAGCGTCGCGTGACACCTTACAACTTGAATTTGAGTTTCATGAATGTTGTCTTGGCAGGTGGTTCCCGGCCAGACTATATGCCGCACAAAGTTGCGGCGCTTCCTCGTTTGTTAAAATTTGAGCTACCGTACGCCATATATGTACTCCCCTCACTACTTCTGCATCCGTACTACTGGTTTTTGTTACTTCTTGTCCACATAACCTTCAATTTGTCTTGAAAGGCTGTTGCGTGTACTTCAAAGACTTAGATTCGATTCCAACTCCGATTCAGTCTTAGTATTGTATGGATTGAACACTTATTTTATTAGAGACTCCAAAAAATAAAAATAATCCAACTTGTTGCATTGCAAGTTCCAACAGGGACTCCTATCTTCAACGAGAGCCTCGCTATTCCGTGCTCAGACTGCTGCCCGATTTTCACTGCCCTCTCAAAATTAAAGGAAAGCAAGCTTCTTAGGGCTCACACTAATCATGCCCCCGTTTGCATCCGAGCGTACTGAATTGAGTGAGCTCATGTCTCACGCTGAAAAAGAAGTTGACTATCAGTCAACTATCAGTGGCTTGTCAGTGGCCCGTAGCTGGCAGAGCGAGTTCTTCTGGGGCATTCTTGAAGTCACAAGTGCCACAAGCTTGACAAGATTTGGGTTAAAACAAACATCCATTTCCAACTTGAAGTCGGTCAGTCGTTCAGCCCCGACTCGCAGGGTTCTGGCGTATTGGATTTGTTGATAAACACGTCTACATTACGTTACGTACTCGATACTAAGTCAAGTTCGCTTCCTCGGCTTCTGTGGCACTGCTTCTGCTTCGCCCAAGTTCGACAGATCGACTACTTCTGCCCAGTACATACGCGGGAGACGCCCGCAACACTTTGACAGATGGAGAGAAGTAAACGGAGCCGACACCAAGTTTAGCAGAAACTTGCGTGCAGAGTGTCATTGAAACACATGAAATTGTTCACTTCCGTGAAGCTGAGCACTGAGCACGTTGACATCATCATCATGCAACTAGAAGTTGAAGCTGTGGTCTGCCGCAAGACAACTTGAATGGCCGATTCATTCCAAGCCTGTTACAGCCCATACAGTCATGTATCAAGCCCACCAGAAGTTGAACATATTGCCTGGATTGATGATTCAGAGTCACAATGCATACTAGCAGGTAGCAGGCTTGTAACACGTACTAACCTTGTACTAACCAGTCTCGCATTGCGGCATTGGTCATGACTGACTCGGATCTCTTAGAGAATTGAATATTGACCCTTACAATATCGACTTTTTCGGCAGGTGAGAACGTAACGAAAGTCAGTTCAGACCATGTATTGATGTGGCAAGGGGTGGATTTTCTGTTCATTGATGAGTTTTCTATGATTGAATGTGACCTCTTGTACAAAATTAGCAAGGCTTTGAGTGTAGCCAAGGATGACCCTCACATAGGTAGCCTCGCACAACTTGAATGGCCGATTCATTCCAAGCCTGGTGCAGCCCATACAGCCATGTATCAAGCCCGCTAGAAGTTGAATATATTGCCCGCAATGATCGATATTGATCACTCACCGACAGTCACAATGCATGCTAGCAGGTGAGTACTAGCAGGCTCGTAACGCGTACTAACCAGTCTCGCATTCAAGGGGGTACCGGAAAAAAAATAAGGTACCGGACGTCGATTAAATTTTTAAGGCCCTACCGA
>QLOY01006317.1:0-12722 GCA_003313965.1 Megacollybia marginata
GACGGTCAGGTTTGGGTGTATACGGTTCGCCTCTTTGTCGCCATGACGCTCGGCAGCTGATTCTGATCATCAGTGGGACGGCACCAGCTGGGAAAAAGTGGGGTCTGTGGTGGATGCAGTGGGCCAATCAAGGAAGCAACTCTACGAAGGCAAGGAATATGACTATGTCTTCGATGTGGATATCCAAGATGGCGTGCCTCCGCTAAAGTTGCCTTTCAACGTGACAGGTCGTCCTTCTCTATCTGCTACATCCATTGCTGACTGCCCTAATCCTAGATAACCCGTTTTCTGCAGCCCAGAAATTTCTGGCCAAACATGACTTGCCCTTGACTTATCTAGACGAGGTCGTCAAGTTTATCGAGAAGAACACCGCTGGTGTCACTCTGGGCTCCAGCGAGGAGTACGTAGATCCATTCACAGGTGACCAAGCTCCACTCCATCCGCATGAAATATTTATCAATGAGTTTATCAGGAGCCTCCCGATACCGCAGCACAGGTTCTTCAGGCCAGGGACCAACGTCTTCCTATATGGATCCATACACCGGAGCTTCACGATATTCCCCTGTGGTGACACCCCCATCGGCGGCCGCACCCCCATCGGGTTATATGGACCCATTCACAGGCGCGTCGAGGTACTCTGGGGCTCCTCCAAGTGCCCCGGTTTCGACGACGAATGTTCTTCCTTCTGTGAGACTTTTCTCTTTGTCTCTGTGCTTTGCACTCACGCATTTGGTCCAGGCAAAATCTATTACGTTCAAACAAGTCAAGGATGTGAATGCAATCCAAGGCAAGATGTACGAGCTTGACGACGGACTACGCCATGAGATTGTGAGTTTTTCTCCAGGTGTGCGCTTCCAAATTTTAAAGTTTCATAGTCGACATCAAACCTTGCAATGTATCCCCAAGAAATCTCTTCAATTGACGAGACCTTCACGTATCTCTCACACCTGACCTCTTCGCCACCGGAGATACCCTCAAACGCGTTGACAGCTGGCCATGTAGACGCGATAATCCAGGTTCTTGACCGCTGGCCTTCTTCTCAATGCTTTCCAGGTACAGGATTAAGGGACTTGAATCCTTTTACTGATATATTAAATGACAGTGATCGATCTAAGTCGATTGATAACAGGGTTCTGTCCACAAGTCTTTTCCCCGGATTCTGGTTTGCGATCGCGGTTATTCGAAGCGCTGTTTAAAGCAGCCGAGTGGAACACATCCTGGAATGTACCTCTTGCGCGTGCAAGGGAGACTAATATTCTTCTACTGTTCAAAGCGCTAGCGAATGTGTTCCAGGAGGAATATGTCCCTGAACCTACCTGGTTAGCGCAGGTTAGTTATTAGCGTCGTTGTGAAGGGTTGCTGATGAATTATTGAACAGGCTTTCCTCCTTTTAGATCAGGTACCTTATAATTCCTTGGGCAAGACACAGCGCGCTTCGTTCACGACTGTACTTTTCAAGTTTCGTCTAATGTGTCTTTTGTAGATTTATGCTGACGATCTCTGGCTAGTATATCTTGTCTGGCGCTAAGGGCACCACTAGACGCATCTGTTAGAGACCAGCATTTTGCGTTGCTTCTCCGGGTAAATAGTCGCAGCGTGTCGAAGGTCTAGAGGTTGATTTTTTGCCCAGGTGATCAAATCCGAAACGACTGAAGCGGAAGCGGCGTATCGTGGATTGGTTGGTCTCGGCAACTCGGTACGAGTCTTCTGAGTTGGATTGGCTGTGTTTGATCTTGTCTGGTGCAGATTTATGCATCAAAAGGCTCGTTGAATACAGCCCAGAAAAGCGAGATCCTACAAGTGCTGACACCCGTGTCGACGACCTTCAGCAGGGACACTCGAATCCAGAATATCACAAAAGAGATTCGAGCTCTCTTGTAAGTGTGTTGTTGAACTTGTATCGCCATGGTTGTAGCCCCTGTGGACGACGCGAGCATCATAGAAATCTTTCTCTTCTTTTCATCATAAAGATAGTCATTACGGACATTCAGTACCCTCGTACTGTGCATGTATCAGACAGTATCTCCGGTTTGTATCAAGACGGTATTCTTCGTCTTTATTTTGGGCTTTATGCAGTGGCTGTAGGTCGGGAATAGAAGCTTGCTTCTTTTGATCATCTCATGACGGTGAAAGCCCGAGTCTATTTTGTGAGACATGGCGAGACACAGAGCAATCGGGATGGCATCATACAAGGACAATTGGATACTGAGCTCAATGAAGAAGGCAGGGAGCAGGCGGTACTTGTGGCCAAGGCGTTGAGCGGGATTCTGTTCGATTACGCGTTCACGAGTGATCTAAAGAGGGCTTTGAGTGTGAGTGCTACTTATGTTACTGCATCACAGGTGGTATCTAAGCATTCAGACCGCGAAAGCAATCATTTCAAAGCAACCTGGACAGGTGGAATTGTCCGAACAACAGGAGCTCAGAGAAAGGGTATGTATGCAGTATGGATTTTAATTATCCTACTGATCGATTACATAGTACATGGGTGTAGCGCAAGGACAGCCCATGTTCAAAACTCCAGCTGCAAGAAAAGCCTGGCTGGAGACCGATAAAACGATCGAGAAGACGCAAGCTTTTGCAACTCGCGGCGAAAGGTGGTGGGATAACAACATCATCACAAGACTCTCAAATCTCGAGACGAGAGAGAGAGCGTACAGCATTCTTGCTGTGACCCATGGTGGTTTTTTGAGCACGCTTGTCAGGCAGCTGATTCAAGCAAAAAAACTCGAATGCGCAAAGGCTGTTGTCGTATGGACGTGTCTCAATGCTTCCATAACTATTGTGGAGATCGACCAGGACTGCAAGAGCACTCTGGTTCAGTATTCGGGAATCTCGCATTTGCAGAAGGGTGTTGTAGAAGGCAATGCTGATGTGATAGAAGCTTAGATATTTTTAGACATTTGATCATCGCACGTGGTTACTTAGCCTTTTCTTTTTCCGAAAGCTGTATCAAGTTCCGAAACCTTTCCTTCTGCCATGTCTTCTGAATCTACTCCTCTGTTGGATGGCAGACAGAATGGCCACGAGTCATTTGTACATCGTACTATAGACTTCTTCAAGGCTGAAGGAGAACCCTCCTGGATCAAATCCTACAAATTCTTTATCCTAGGCTCATATCTCAATATTCTACTCGTATTCATTCCCTTAAGCTTCATTTCGCATCATCTCAACTGGGATGCTGGTCTTCGATTTTTGTTTGGCTTCCTTGCCATCGTTCCTTTGGCAAAGGTGCGTAGTCTGGTCAATCAGATAGTTATATACTTACGAACATACAGCTCCTAGGTGACGCTACAGAGCAGATGTCGGTCAAATTGGGGTCCACTCTGGCTGGTCTCCTCAATGCAACGTTCGGTAATGCAGTTGAAATTATTGTTGGAATCGCAGCTCTCCTTCAAGGTTTCTTGAAAGTCAAAACATGGTCGACGTCCTAACTTACTTCGCAGATGAGCTGGTCATCGTTCAGAACTCTGTAGGCGATCGTTTGGTATCCGTTGCCGTTCTAAATCCCCTAGATGCTGGGCTCCATCTTGTCAAACATTCTTCTAGTGCTTGGGTGCTCTTTCCTAGCAGGCACGTTGTTGAACAGCCTCTAGTCTAATTTTAAAACGTTTCCCAAGGTGGTATTAAATTCAAAGAAAGCAACTTTCAGGTCACTGCTGCTCAAACGTAAGTCATTCGTTGGATTTCCAACCCTCTGCTCAAGACTTCTTTCTATCTAGTTCAAGTTCGGTAGGTTCCGAGTTCCTACGCTTTGCTGTTGCTAAATACTGTACAAGCTAATGACGTTGGCATGCATTAGTGAGACACGCTGCTATTGAATATGACAGATTTTGACATACCAAGCCCTCGTTATTCCCGCCGCTTACCACAATGTGAAGACCAACACGATCACCGATCACCAAAAAGGCCTGCTCATCATCTCAAGAGGAACGGCCATCCTTCTGCTCGTGGTTTACATCGCGTATCTATACTTCCAGGTAATTTGTCCTGTACTGTTGAGTCTCGCTTCTGACCGCGTATAGCTCAAATCCCACGCATTCCTCTTCAAAGATGAAGAAGAAAGGGAACCAGAGGCACCGAAGATGAACGTTGCTGCAGCCTCCATTTCGTAAGTTTTTGTTCGCTCCTATTGTGTGTTTCCACGGTGTTGTAGCCTTCTAGCGGTTACTGTGATCACTTCTTTCTGCGCTGATTATCGTAAGGGACTTTTTTTTGTCTTTTATCATGGTTGAGTCGAGATCCAGTCGTCGCGTCTATCGAAGAAACTGCCAACCGGTACTCGATTCCGAAACCATTCATCGGTCTGATTCTCCTCCCAATCGTTGCAAACGCCGCCGAGCATGTCACCTCCGTCTGGATGGCCCTGAAAGGCCAGATGGAGCTGACTATTGGAATCTGTGTAGGAAGTTCCATAGTAAGGCTTCCTTTTCATCACAATATATGAATTCAGTACCCGCAGCAAATCGCCGCATTCGTCGTCCCGCTGTTGGTCATTGTGGGATGGATAGCGGGCCATGAACTGACGCTCTTCTTCGCAAACTTCGAGACTGCAGCTTTCTTCGTTTCCGTGTTCCTCACCAACACCTTGATACAGCAAGTCTTTGATTCCTATTTCACAGAAGTTGACTTATTTGTCAGGGATGGAAAATCGAATTATATGGAAGGATTGATGTTGATTACTCTCTACCTTGTCATTGCTCTGGCCTGTCAGTGCCCTCTTCTCTATCATTGTGCTATTGCGACTAACGAGCCCATTAGTCTGGGTCTCTTAATCCCTCAGATATTTGTTCAAAGATTCGTACACGGTAATAATCACAAAACTGTTGAGCGATACTACACAAATGTAATATGCATAGGCCCACAGTGTTCGGTAACAACCGCATTGATTGGTCTGGCTTCCCCCTTCACGAAGCCAGGTTAAGTCTGAATTGACGCTCAAAGTTACGCGTAGTAGCCAAAGTATAGCCGTATGCTTAATAATATCGCGAAAACTTGATCATGAGAATCGCACATGTCCTACTGGTGAATGCAATTCAATTGCACTAGCACTCCAGTTGAAAAATCGCTCAAATGGATTGGATCTTGTTTGGGATCAAGCCTCAAGCCTTTCAAGTGTTCTATCGGTGCTCCCTGTCCACTCAAGTTGTCTCCCTTCAAATGACATTCTCTCCGCGAGGCCTGCGCCTTTCCTGCAAATATACCAATGGAACCCAGCATTCTGGCGTTTCCTGCTGCGGCTAACACAGGTCTGCAGAGTGGCAAATGATGCTAGCACCAACTCCAAAGCTATGGTTGTCGGTCGAAAACATGCGCTTGCTTTATTTTGCATTGCAGATCTCCCGTTCAGAGTCCTTACGAATGGAAGAGCTACAGTTCAATACCTTCTTCGAGCTATTGGCTGAGCGCTGAGCGCTGAGCTCTTACCCACCAGTCCTCGATGGGGTACTTGTCCCTTTCCTCTGGCTTGCACGCGCAGACCCCAATCTACCCCAATCTCCATCAAAGGCAAATTGCCAGCCCTTCATACTTCTTTCCTTCTTTCCTTCTTCCCCGTGGTTTCCGTTTGGCATCATTTCTCATCCCCTGGTCTCAAATCACAGGATTATCCGCCGACTTCTGCTCTCGGGATGTGCCGTGCTAGGCAGATTATCTCAGATGCGAGCCCGGATCCATTCGGTTCAGTCATGTTAGTGATCCAGACATTGAACTCGTTGCAATGATTGGCTACGAGTGCGTCGATATTTTGCAAGCTCCGATCTTGCCATGCAGCAGGCCCATACTTGCCTGCACTTGAAGTTCTGGCTATCCTACCTAGACGGAGACTTTGGGGATCCAGAAGACGCTAGTGACACTGCATCTATTCGTGCCACTCGCAGCTCCACTTGCGACGTTTCTCCTGCTAATCATATCCTCTCGCTATACAAGTCACTCAGTGGCTTGATACTTTTGCTGAGCGTTACTGACTTACTTATGAACGGAGCCAGCGGCAATACAGGCAAGGAGGATATCTGTCTGCTCTCGAAGGCTCGAAGGATTACCATTGCAGGCCGAAGGGCTAGAATTGACCAATTTACGTGACATCCGAATGGTCGCCGTTCTCAGAGAATTGACCATGCGGTTGGATTTGCTTCCTTCATTGTGCGCACTTGAAGCTCGCCGCTGGCCAGGTTCACATTTGTGTAGCCCCAGAAATGACGACTTGCTTCTACTCCATGCCCCAACTGCTCGCTCAGGGTTTACGAGAAATGTTTATAGGCAGCTTTCGAACGATCGAAGAGAGGTTGCTGAGACTGACCCACATTTCAATCATTAACTGGGGCACTGACATACAACTCCGCGTCTTGCTGGCCAATGCTTCTTTGTTAAATTTCCGAATCACTTTTTCATCTACGATCAAGTTTTGTACAAGCAAGACGGTGCTGTGCAAACACAGACAGGGCAGTGAGGAAAGGGATTGAAAGAGCTTCATTAGCTAGACGACCAAGTCTACAGCAAACAGGGATAATTCAGTTTCATGTCCGGCCCGGGACCTCGGAACATAATCCAAGATGATGGCTATCGCGGCGTGCCCCAATTCAGGCGATCTACCTCGTTCGTTGTGAATAATGACCCAGATCGATATCAGGACTGGCCGTAGCCACAGACACGGTATTATAGGACGCCTAATTCCAGTGGTGTCACTACAACATGTTTGGAAGCATGGAAGCATGGGGCAGATGCAAAGGCCTCAACACAATTGACGTTTATACGTCAGGAGAAATTGCATATAATGGCGGCCGGTAGCACACTAGCATATCCGGACCCATCTCCCATACCAAACGCTACACCGTCTGACTACAGCATGCCACCGAAACGAGATACACCTTCGAAAAAAGCAGCAGTAGAAGCTCTGATGAAGAGAAAGGAGATTAGCATTCAAAATCTTACCGCTGAGCCAGGTGATAATTTTGCCAATGCACAAACATAGTCATGACCGGCTAGTTGTCCTGACGCCAGTAGGAGAAGGGACATCCGCAGCTAATAATCCAAAAGCGAGCGATGAAGGTATCGTGCATCGTGACCTTCGGAAGCATTTGCGACGTAATTTGTTCAGGGAAAACCAGCTCCGGCACTGAAGCAAAAAGTGGCGAGAGTAAGGCTTAGAGCAGACATCGAGGACGTGATAGGACATGGGTTTCAGCAAGGTACCTTGCTATATGCAATTTCGAACTCAGCAATGTCATGTCGCGTGATGACATTCTTCTCGCAATCAGAAACCGTAAAATGGTATTGTAAAGATTGCACTGATGACCTGGGAAGGAAGGAAGGAAGGAAAGAAGAGTACACTGGCAAAGGTCCCAATAAGGAACGGCGCCAGGTTCTGTCCCAACCCGCACTGCGTCAAGATGCGTGTTGGCATATAGTGTAATCTTTTGCAAAGTGATTTGGGTATCCACTTGACAATCCATAGAGACAGAATCGCCGACATCGCTACCAGCCAACCACCTGAGTAGGCTGCTGTGAGACTTGTAGTAGCGCAACGGACCACTTCTGTGAAGGAACACAGAAGACCGCGGACCTTCGCAGCCCCCGACCTCGAGAATACCTGCCAAAATGCCACGAGTATAGACAGGCAAGCACGGTAAAATTGGACCAGGTATTGAGTTGTTCGCTTTGGCCCGGTTCTGCCTTGTCTTTCCATCTCTCCGTCCGGCCTGTACCGAGGTTAGGTGTGATACGCATTGCACCACGTCTTCCCACTGCGTGTCGCCTCCCAATATATGATTAACCTTAGGAGAGACGCAAACAGACGACCTACTCGTTTGAGGCGCAGACAGATTTCCCAGGAGAAGAATAACTTTTGTGCTCCAATACTGTAAGTTGTGCGAATGTTGTTGCGAAGAGATACCAAGTCCATTGTGATAATTCATCGGGACTATCCGTTGCTTGTAAAAATTAGTCGTTGCCGATGAATTTACATTGTATGCAGACGAGGCATCGCCGTATCTTGCAAAGAGTATGACGTGCCTTACACTGTGCTCATTCGGTTGACATTCAGAGTTTCTGGAGGAGACTTTTCTTGGGAATTACGCACTTTGAACCACAGCAAATGTCCGCTCACCTGTGCTCAGTTTCTCGAGGCGTCTTCAACCCAGAAGATATTGAAAGCATCTTCATGACGATGATGGGAGCGTCAATAGAGTATGATATATGATCATTGATCGCCTGGCGTTCAGAGATCAGTAGTTACTCGATCATTATCGGAACGTGGCTAAACGTGAAGATGGCCCATCATGTGACTCGAGATAACGCGACGCGTACCATGATGGTCAAATTCTTCGTTCCCCTTCAAACGACCGCATTTCTTCTATTCAATCTGGATAAAGCATGCTTGCTTTCCTTACTACTGGGAAGGCCTTAATACCATAGCTTTGAAGGCCAAATTGCCGACTCGTTGGCGGAAATTCCGAAACTCTCTTGAGTCTCTTAATTTTCCTGCCTGTTTCGGAACCAAAGCACAGTCTAGAAAATCTCAAGGATGTTCTTTTTTCGATCTGGAATCCTCCAACGTGACTGTCAGCCACTAGAGACCTAAAAGAGATGTCGGTCGGTTCATTTTGGCCCAGTTATCTTGTCGTACGCCACCATCTATCGCTAGCTTTCAATATGCTTTACATCGACACATCCGCTTTCGTTTCTCGCTCTACGCCCTTAGTTGCTGTGGATGCGGAGCTTCCGTTCATTCAGGCCACGCCCAAGCGTCTCCTGCTACCAGACCAGCAACTGTCCTATAAACGCCACATCTTGGAACTCGTATGTATCCATCGACTGTTTTTTGTGCGTGGAGGCATAATGCTTCACAGTTCAGTGAGCAACAAGACCTAGCTAACAAGGGTCTGCCGGCCCCAGTAATCCTCGAGGAGGTATGTCTCCTATAATTTTTTTGCGCCTTTCTAATCGAACAAAGGACATTCTGTCCCTTGTTAGTCTCGAGTGTGGCGAAAAGCTGGAGGTTGTCCAGGTCCCTGCTGTACACCAGGTTTGTCTTTCGTTGCGATATTTCGACTGCTCATAAAACGAATTAGGTACCAGCTTCTGCTAAAGAAGATCTGAACCCCTTCCGGGTATTGGCTCAAATGGAGAATGGAGTTATGCAGGCACCAGCTGCACACAAGGTTTGTAGCTGACCGTCATCGCTTACTGTGCTCATTCGCTTTGCTTCAGTGCTCCAAAAATCCTTTTTTGTCTTCCGGCAAGAACAACATCACTGGCACTGGGGCTTCAAATCCTTCCAGGCCCTTCGGCGATGGGAAGGAGAATGTGGGGTCAAGTTCAGTACATAAATCTTTTTACTGATCAGAAGTAACAGGCTCCCGCTCAAGGCCGGGCAAGGAATCCGTTCAGAACAGGCCAGGGAAATGCGGTCCACCAAGTGCGCATGAACAATCCTTTCCGCGATCTCAGCGGCAAGCACTGCGATATCTCACTCTCGATTCCAGTGGTCCCTGAACCTCCGAAGCTCTCGCTCGCAAGTTTCGATTTTTACGAACAATTGGGACGAGGCGGTCAAGGTTCTGTCTATCTAGTCAAGCCTAAAGCCAGCAACGCTCGCTTCGCCTTGAAGATCATTCTGAAGAACGGGCCGAACACGGACGAGAAGAGTGTCCTCCTCGAGAAGAAGATTCTCGAGTCAAACCGCGAATCGGGAGGATGCCTAGTGGACCTAGTAGGGGCTTTCCACAATTTCGCTGCCTTCTACTTTATTATGGTGTGTGCCTTTCTCTAAGATGCACACTGTTTATTGACCAAACTTGCAGCCTTTCTGTGAGGGTGGAGATTTGGATACGCTAATGTGGGAACAGCCAGGGCATAGGTTTCCTTTGGACGTCGCACAATTCTACGCTGCGGAAATAGTGCGTGTCGCTTTCCATACCCAGCTTTTGCTCATTATTTTTTAGGTATGGGGGATGCTAGCTTTACACCGCGCCAAGTACCTGCATCGGGACCTGAAGCTGCTCAATGTGTTCATCAAGCAGGACGGGCACATCGCCATCGGAGATTTTGGTCTCGCTGCCCCCTTCGAGGCCGATCATACTCCAGTAGAGGCAGGTACTTGGTGTGGGACGTTGTCGCATATGGCGCCGGAAACTTGGCAAGGAAAGGGCTGGACGACGGCGGCTGATTGGTGGTCTGTTGGCGTCATGCTGTACCACATGCTCCATGGAGAGGTCTGTTGCTTACCTTTTCTATTATTCCAGTCGGTAAGACTTTGCAGACGCCCTGGGATCCGGACACCGAGTCGACGGACTACGAGGCGATGTCAAAGGCAGTGTGCAACACTGAGCCAACTTATGCCTGCGATCTGGATCCAACGGCGCAGCGGTTGCTGGAAGGGGTACGATGATTGTGTTGCTTGGTCCTGTACTCATTCATTGGACAGCTCCTGCGGAAAAATCCGACTGCACGGCTTGGATTTTATCATGTCGCGATGGAGCCGTTCTTTACCCCAACGTGAGAAATGCATTCATCATTTGACTTGGTTTGGACCTCATCTGTCTACAGTCCATGGACTTCGGTTGCGAGTGGTACTCTATCGCGTAAGTTCTGGTGCCCTGCGTTTTGAAGTGTTGACATTGTTCCGTCAGCGCCATTCTTGCCACGGGTCGAGAACGCGATGACCACTTCTCTCGCGCCTGAAGATATCCCCGCAGATGCTGCGCGGTACACTTTCCTGGATCCACACCCGCATTTCGAATTTATTTCCCCTGAATTAGAAGAAGCAATGTCCAGGGCATCTTCTACTCCTGTTCCTCTCTCCACCGAAACAGGCGACGATACAAGCTGCAAGTTCGTGGTTGGCACGTCATCTTCCCTCACTGTCGTACACCCAGAGCAAATTACTGCTACTCTCACCGGCTCGACGGACACGTTCTGTTCTTCGGACATCAAGCAGACGAAGAATATGACCAAGAGTGTCTCCGGTTCTGTGGGAACATGTACGCTTTCCGTTGTAGACGAGGATCTTATCACCAAAGGCCCCGACCGTCAAGAGCTTTTGACAGTAGAGATGGATGCTGCGCAAGCTTCGAGTCTGGCACACGGGAAATGCTGGATACAGCATAGGTGGACAAAATTGCAGGACGGAGTTCGGCGAGCTTTTCGCTGGCAGAGGTCGCGTTGCTAGGTGTTCGGTTATCAGTTGTTGTCTGTCTCGCTCGGTTCTAGTTATCTTGTTGTGGTGGCTTGTTTTCGTTCTTTTGTTTTGGATATAATGGTTTGCTACGGGTATACTTTACTCTCGAGGTATGTTTACACTACTGTTCATTTTGAGTTGGCTAACTGAGTCGCAGGTTCAATCTCTAATTTTCAATCTACTTTATCAGTAATCTAATATCGCTACATTATCCACGGAGTTCGTTCCAAACCGAAGCATTTGCAATCGATTAATTGCTATACAGGTTATATTCCTCTAATCTACCTCTTAATGCTCTGGTTTCACCTCATAATTCTTGTTACACTACCACCTAATTCTACTTTATCCACGGGGTGTGTTCTACCATTTTTCCTGATAGATGGCTAACCGAGCTGCAGGTTTACCTTTTATTGTTTTGCTACACTAGTTTGGCCTTCATAATTCTTTCTACATTATCATTGTCTAATTCTACTCTATTCATGGGGTGCGTTCTACCATTCCCCTTGTAAATGGCTAACCGGGCTGCAGGTCTACCCTTTAATGTTCTGCTACACTAGTTTTGTCTATAATCCTTGCTCCATTATTTTCGCCTAATTCTACACTATCTACGGGGTGCGTTCTACCATTTTCCCTCGTATACGGCTAACCGGGCACCACTAGTTTTGCCTCTATAATCCTTGCTACACTATTTTCACCTAATTCTACATTATCCACGGGGTGCGTTCTATCATTTCCCCTCGTAAACGGCTAACTGAGCAGCATTAGTTTTGCCTCTATAATCCTTGCTATATTATTTTCACCTAATTCTACACTATCCACGGGGTGCGTTCTATTTCCTCCTGTAAGCCACAGGTCTACAATTGGACTAACCGAACTTTCAGCTCTAATAATATTCTCGCGTTTTAAACGAACAGACACATTGAACCGTTCGCTCTGGTTGTTGATCGGGGCCGACTTGGGGAATTTCGGAGAGGAAAGGAAAAATAAAAGAGGTGTGAAAATCACAGATACAGTCGAAGGAGGTTTGGATAAGGGAAAACATAGATAGATACATGATACTGGACTGAGCGATGCTTCTTTGTAGTCAGAAGAACTGCTTAACTGGTGTCTATGGATTAACATTGGCGTGATGCTCAAAGGCGCTGTATGGCAAGTTATAAAGATGGGTCGAAAAAAGTCTATTGCTAACTGCTTATTGCAATCGATACGTGCATGCAGATCAATTCGCTGCTTCACAGCATCGTCCATAATTTTAGTGTAAGGGAGATAGACAACGGAACCCTTTCTGTGTGCCACTCTTGATTCAACCATGGCGAAAAGAATGTCCTCCTGTGGCCAATGTGGCCAATGTGGATGATATGAATAGCAAATGTCAATCAATCGTAAATTAGGGTATAGGCAAAGAGTAGAATCAGGTCCCGCTCGTACACACTGCTCGTATTTCAAGAGCTACTTCTTCCGCAGAAGCCTCAGCTTGCCTTACACCGGATTAAATTCAAGTTCGCTCTCGCCGGGTTCGCGGTTGGTTTTCAAGAGGCCTTGATTT
>QLOY01006324.1:0-32024 GCA_003313965.1 Megacollybia marginata
GTGTTCACGTGTGTCGTGGGATTCGTACTTGCCATGCACAGCAATGGCGTTCTATTTACATGTTAATATTGCTGTGGTATCCAGGCCAGCTCCTTCACAGTACGACCCATTGTGGCGACTGTTGTAGCAACTGACCTATACCCCACGCCATTCCAATTAATCATTGTTCCGATTCAGAATGTACGGGAAATCTCGTCCACGACCAAGTAAGTTGTTTTTCGTCTTCTCAAGTTTAATTTGGTCATTTATCATCAGGTACTGAAATGCAGGGCACCTCATTTGCTAACTCCCGAGTCTGGATTGCCTCTGCAGACATGCAAGGCTGGCGGACAAGTTGGTCTTCTGAATACATCAACGTGCTCGTATTAACAAGCATCTTAATTTACATAGACATGGAAGACAGGCAGGAAGCTATCTTCGACTGGTCCAGTCCAGATGGAAAGCAAGTCATTGATGCTTATCTGGCTTTGTTCGATGGACATGCAGGTATTTACCTTGCTACTCCTGCGGCTCATCTTTTCGTGTCCCTCAGGTTGGAAGGCAGCATACTATGCAGTTGACAAACTTCCCGTGATTTTGCAAAGCCAAGAAGCATATAGCAGACAAGAATATCTCGTAGCGTTGAAAGAGGCCCTCGTTCAGGTCGACAGAGAAATCTGTTCCGGTAAGTGATTCTTTCATTTTCAGTCTGCAAAGACTTGCTTTCTGCAGACCGATTGATCCACTCTGGCTCTACCGCTCTTGTTGCGCTGGTGGTCGATAACTCTTTTCATATCGTATGTGCTTTATTTAATATATAGGGTGGGCTAAGAGACCAGGCGCATGTCGGCGATTCACGCGCTGTTATCTGCACAGCTGGTCATGCCAAGGATCTCACTCAAGCTCATACTACGAGCCTACCAGGTATGGTGGCTCCTTTATAACACTTAAACCATCTGAATTGTCTACTCTAGAAGAACGCAAACGTATTCTGAAAGCGGGAGGCTTCGTGCGTGATGGCCGTGTGTGCGGTATGAGTTCCTTCTGCATTGTATGGCCCATGAATAGTTCTTTTTAGGCAATCTAGCTATGACTCGGAGCTTGGGCGATTCTAGGTTTAAGAAGAATAAAAATCTGCCTCCTGAGGAGCAGATCATCACTGCTCTTCCGGACGTTGTCACTCAACAAGTCAAACACGATGATGAGTTTCTTGTTCTTGCGACAGATGGTAATATATATGCATCTGCTCTTCTTAACTGACTGTTCTCAGGGATATGGGACTGCTTCAGCTCGCAAGAAGTCGTTGACATTATCCGATATCAAGTTGCTTCAGGTGCTACGATTAATCAGGCTTGTGCGTTTCTATGTGAAACCTGTCTTGCCCCCCCGACTTTCAATGCACCCGGCACTGACAATATGACCTTAATAGTTGTTGCCTTTTTGCACGGTCGGACTGAGAAAGAGTGGATGGGTTGGATTAAAACACACGCCAATTCAAAAACGGGACCGACCACACCATTGACTATCCCTCAAATCTATGGAGATGACAAGCCACTAGAGTATCCTGCGAATGTCGCCACTAATTTCAATTTTACTCTTCTCCCTATTGTCAAGGCACCCTGCGACATTGATTTACCTACAGAAACGATGAGGTGAGGACAAGACGATTGTCAAAATACTTATCAATTGAGTTCGTAGGGACGATATTAACGTCCTGGTTCTTACAGATACAAACCCGCTCCGAATTCCTGAAAGACTTCTGACTAAAGAAGATCGGGACCGGTTCCGGTGGACCATTTTCCTCCTAACCACCATGTTCAGTATGGCTAAATCAGATCCCCAAGCGTTCAAGGACTTAGATTGGCAGAAAGACATGCTCAAGGAACAAGAAAATCTACAGAAGGACGGGCATGTTGTCGTTGATCGGGGGAGTACCAGATTCGCCCGTGCAATTGCTACACTCTGCGTTTCAAATGTGGAAATAGTGGCAGTAGGTCAAGTTAACAGTCCCGATCCAGCACGTACATGCGGTTACTCAATAAGATGCTTCATTACCCCCAACAGCAGACACACAGACGAGTGAGCCTGTTTCATCTGCGTTTGATATTTAACTAATTGTCGATGGTATTAAGAGAAACCATCGAACAAAATGCCCGGATTGCAGAACGGGTCAATCAAATTAAGGAGGAAATCAACTCAATACAGGAAGGATCCCAGGCCGAGGGCATCACAAGGGTCCGCATCTATACAGATACGACAAAATACACTATTCGCAAACTCATGAGACGATGCCACGTTGGCATCAGATGGAAACTTACAAAACTGCTCGCTACGACAACACCTGAGCAATTTGTTTCCATACCAGAACAGAGGGGACAGAACCCAAACCTGCAAAAGGAACGTGGATGGATTTCGCGGTGTGCCCAGAGTTTGACGATTTACAGGCATCATTTTGACGGGCTGTTTCAATGTTTGGATAACCTGCACCAATTTGAGCCACCGAAAGAAATGGCGACACTCTACAGTGGTGATCGAAGAGAAGTGGTCTGCCGAATGCTTCAGCATTTGCTTTCTGCTTACTATTCCCTTGCCAAGTCCTTCGCCAAGTCTTGTTACCGTGATGACCAGCTTCCGCTGTACAAGGCTGTTCGCTACTGTTTTGACGAACCAAGCTGCCCAGTGGACTCGAATCTTGTGAATGACAATCCAGTGAAGGTCCGCTCGGGTGATGACATTCTGAGAGATCTCACTGTGGTTGCGATGCTCATAAAGAACCTCACGTCTCTCTCGATGTATAAAAGTCTCATTAAAGACCTTGGTTGCATCCACACGGCAACAGAGAGTCTGACGGCTCCAAGCCAGACGGCCGACACCAACACCAACACCAACACCGTCAAGGAGCAGGGGGCTGGAGTAGGAATGGACAGCACTGTTGAGGAGCAGGAGGCTGAAGCGGAAATGGACAACAACACCGTCGAGGAGCAGGAGGAACCAACTGGCCGTGCAGCTAAGCTCACTCAGCAGTTTGCGGCATGGGTGCAGTTGTCAGTCGCCCACATCATTGCCGGGGACAACTTTTACACCCACATGTGCCAAAAAGAACCTTCAGTGATGCTCAGATTCATACCTGCTGAAACGTATCAAGAGACAGCGGAACCGACGACAAAGACCGGTATCAGCAAGAAGGCAGAAGACCGACTAAGCCGCTATCATGCAGCACACCATAAGTATGAATTTAAGCCTCGTGGCGTTGTTCATTGCGAGATGACATTGTTAAGGAAACTTTTCGATCTTGTGGTATGTAAGCTTTTATTGTGAGGACTCATCTCATACATGTCTTCAGGGAGCTCGGGACCAACTAAGGCCCACGGAATTCATTGTTGCAGTAAGCAAGCCTTGCTGCCTTGTTTGTCACCGAGTCCTCCACATCGTTGGAAAGTTATATGAATGCAGAATTCATATCCACTCTTTCCAGAATATAGTCTCCACAGTAATCCTCCCCACTTGCTTTGACAAAGAAACAGGGCAGAAGCTTATTGAATGCTTTCAGTCCCATCTTGATGCTGGAGTCACGTCTATCCAAAACGACCCCAAAACCCACCGAACCAGTGATTCCGAGTCATCTATCAAATCAGATACCAGCGCTCAGTCTTCGAACACGGTGGACGAGTACGAGGAAATCGCGATCGATGTCGCTATGGGTCAGCAGTCTTCGAACATGCTTCGTTGATAGGATTAACAGATGTAAGAACTCAGGCATGCAGTGCTGGCAGTGTGGTAGCAAATTAATATGGGAGTCAACATTTAGCTACATTTTTTCGGTTGCCTGTGTACAGTGATGGGTGTAGAGCGTGTTAAGAAAAGGTTCGGACAGTGCTTTACATGTAAGTATGCCACTGGTCAGAACATATTTCTGTATGGGGTACTTAGATTGGCGTATACCAACTTTCACACCTGAGATTCATTATTGAAGTATGTTGCTTGAGAAAGTTCAACAAAACTTGCTTACAGTATATATCACAGCTTACAGTGCACGACATCCCAATAAGCCTTCTAGACTGCCTCAGGCTCGAGTTCTCAGACAAGAGTTTTCCACTGACAGACCACGCAACAAATGCCGAATTGCATTGATATTGCGAGACTCTTGAAGTGTTGGCAGAGGTCCTTAATTTCGGAATGTTTTTCGGGCGGTTTCGGGTTGAAGCAACCCGACGGAGGATTCTTCGTGTTTCTTGGAGATGTCCGACTACAGATTGCAGAACATCAGCAGCGTAGGTGCTGCGACCAACGAGGCGGAACCCTACTTCGTGTCCTCGCGGTCAAAAGGCATGCGCGAAGAAAGGGAATTATTTGTACAGGTGACAAATACCGGTTGTGACCGGTCGCGCTGCCTTTTTTAGATAGCCAGTTGTGAACCGTCAGTGTGGCTTTTTGTTAATGGATTTTCGTTCTCTTCCCCCTGCGGCTGCCCTCAGAGTCCGAAAATTTCTAATCTTACTGCTTTATCTTATATATGGCTCTGGTCTTGCTGCAGCCCTCTATGCTTCACCCCAGTATTGGCGACAGCCCTACCACACTTCTGCTCTGTCAGGCCATGCGTGGGTTAGAGAACTACTCTATGGCCATCCAGACCGAATATACCATGAACTTGGTATGAGACTACATGTCTTTATTGCATTTGTTGCAGAGCTGCGTCAAGCAGGAATGAAAGATTCCCGTAACATCACCCTTGAGGAAAAGGCAGCTATTTTCCTGTATATGTCGGTTACTGGCCTACATTCCCGCGTCTCCACCTTCTGCCCGACGGTTCCAGAGCTCATCGAGAAGACGGTTGACTTCAGGGTCCGTCCAGACCGCCTTTTCACCTTTTTTGACATCCGTAGGTTCCACAGCAGGCAGTGAGCTAGGATTTGGGGTAGCTATTTGAAGGACAGGCTGAAGTGCACATTGGGTGTTCTGTTCCGTCTTGGAAGGTTGCGCTAGAGCAGAGGGGGGCTTCAGAGCTGGTATCTTTAGCTTTATAGACTGCTTGTGTTGAGAAGAGCGTGTTTCACGCATTGTATGTATGGAAAATGAATGCAAAATGCTTCACAACTGCTATCTAAAAAAGGCAGCGCGACCGGTCACAACCGGTATTTGTCACCTGCCAGTGTACAGACTCTTATTTGTCCGTTTATGCCACTGCTGGCCAGACTCATGCAACTCATACGGCTCAAATCCTGTTCGCCTGAATATCTGGATAAAACACTCTCATCCAAACCGCTTACTTTGCCCTCATCGAACCGAAAACTGATAGTGTTGGACTTGAACGGGACACTCGTATACCGACCGAAAAGACAGACTGGGCGGACGAATACAACGTCTGACGGTCACCGTCAACGACCTGCACATCCTAGACCTTATTTGCATTCCTTTTTGGCATATCTTGTCCATGCTCAGACTAAAGTTTGGCTGGATTCCATGATTTGGAGCTCTGCGCAGCCTCACAGCGTTACTTCGATGATAGAAAAGTGCTTTGGCGACAGCACGAAGCATTTCCTTGCAGTCTGGAATCGCCAACATTTTGAACTGGACGCGGATCAGTATCGTGAGTTTGCACCCGCATGCGACGCGTCTTACTGACAAACTGTACAGATAAAAAATCGCAGACTATCAAAGACCTCAAAAGAGTCTTCAAAGCCTTTCCTGAGCACTCGGTGATGTCTACTCTTCTGCTAGACGACTCGTTCCGCAAGGCACAGATGCAACCATTCAATCACGTCTGCATACCGGACTATAACCATGAACGCAGAGCTTTCGATCTCCAGGTTCAGGAAGGAACAGCTGACGGACCATACGATGAAACATTGCTCGCTGTTATCGGTATCCTTGAAGCAGCAAAGCTACAGAGCAACGTTGCTGCTTGGATTCGTGCAGGACATCTAAACGATTTGAAAGCTGCTTCTGGTGCAGATGAATTGCCATGGTTCTCCGATAAGGAAACAGTGGCTCGATGGGCTCTAAAGGGCAAAGCTGCGTTAGAAATGATCGGACTAGAAGCTGTCGCATTCTCATGATTGTGTCTACATCTTGACAATATCCCTTGCATCACATACCATTACAACACATTGTTCATCTGGTCTTCTTTTGGCAGCCACTCTTTCAATATCAGCCTGCTGCGGGGGGGCTGAACACTAACCTGGCATGACACTGATTTGCCTCGAAGTGGAAGCTCCGGATGTCTTGCTTGAAGAACTCATGACGAGAACTTTGTAAATATAATAGATCTTGCTTACCTGAACGAAATCGATTTCGCAGGTTGACTGTGCCGGGTTGCCGCACAAGTGAGACGGCATAGTCCTTCACTGGCGGCATAGTCCTTCACTGCATCCAGCATTCGGCGAGTTCATCCCGACATCTTGCTATATCAGATCCTGCTTATTTTCTTTCGTGACCCCTCAGGCTCTAGCGTGGGTGTTCTTCGATTCGGCTTCGTGTCTTTCAGACATCCAGCGCGCTCAGGATGAGTTCTTAGAAGCACCCCTCTCTTCCTCCTTTGACGCGTCTTCTTCCTTCCATTGCCTTGACTCGTTTGACGGGTGCTTCAAGTTCACCTCAGCTGAGGCGAAACTTCTCACTGGCTTATCGATTCATTGATTTCATTCTCCTATCAACTTCCAGAATCCAGAGAAAGAAGTCTCTTTGCTTCTAGTCCTTTAATCGTTTTCTATCAAGATCCCACGTAGTCTGACTTGTTGATAGAATAATGCTGCCTCTCCGCCAAAAGGGTTTACCCGTGTGACGCGACTGTGCTACCCGTCAAAGGTGGCGGACGGAGCTTGGCACAGATTTCTTCCACACCTGTGTACACAACTGAATACAGCTTGTATGCAGGTCGTTAATCCGATCCTACCCAGTCACCGACGAGTTTATAGGTCTCGATCTGTCGCAGGGTTATTACTAGGCTCATGACCCCACGCGGTTTGAGGGTTTCATCCCAGCTATCTATGCGATGTTTAGCTGCCACAACACCTGCTTCAATGTCTAATTTGCTTGTTTGGTTGACTATCTAGCCCTCTGGGCCCGGAGCCACGATACAGCTGGTCGTGATGAGGCGAATCATAATCCTGAAATCATTGTCAGACAAGCTAGAGACGGTACCCAAGTTGCGGAGAGAACCACCTCCCTGGCGCGTGGTGTAGGCATGGAGAATCTGGTTTCGCTACTCTCTTGGCTCATTCTCGGGCGAACGAATTGAGCGAGGTTTGAAATCTTCGTTTGCGGCCAACTACAACAATCGAGTCCTCAATTGAGTCTACCAGAAAGTCTACATCACGTTACACCTCCCATTGAGATGCTTCTTCACCGGAGTCACTTGGATGGAGAAGCATTAGTTTGTCCGTTAAGATAGACAGGACTCACCAGCGATACGCATGGCTTCTTCAAATACCTCCTTAACACCCTTCTGTGTAAGCGCAGAACATTCCAAATACATTGTTCCTAGTTTTGTGGATAAAGCTTCACCTTGCGAGTATTCGATCGGGAATAAGGATCTGGTAGTTCAATAGTCCAGAGTATGCTTTCGAAGGTATCTCACCGCTCTTTCATCAATTCAACAGTCCTTGGATCTTCTCGTAGATCAAGTTTAGTACCGACGAGGATTGCGGGCACTCCAGGTGTATGATGTGTTATTTCTGGAACCCACTTAGCCTCCAAGTCAGTACCGTGTTTTTTAGTCGACAAAACATATTCACCTTGGTTCTCACATTATCAAAACTGGTCTCATCAACGAGAGAGAAGCAAAGTATAAATATGTCTGTTTGAGGGTATGCAAGAGGACGGAGTCTGTTGTACTCGTCTTGTCCGGCTGTATCCCAGAGACCTAAGGTTATGCTCTTCCCGTCGATTGTGTAGGTTGCTGCATAGCTCTCGAATGCTGGAAGCGGCAAATGTTGGGTCAACGGGAGATGTGAGCGACGTTACATACTGGTTGGTGTGTAATTGGTCTACGACAGTAGCTTGAGTAGTGGTGTGAACATCCGTGACAGCTTACTGGGAATGAGTTGGTTGTGTATGAGATGAGAAGACATGTCTTGAACGAGTGAGGACAAAACTTCACAAAAGGGACTAGCCTAGGCTAAAAAAACACCTTGCCGACACCATGATCTCCTATGACAACGCCTGAAGAAAAGATCAGCTAGAACATACGGATGGAAGGTACGAACATTTGACCGTGTCCTGCATGAAGAGATTTCAAGTCGTGTAGGGAGATGAAAAAGCAAACCCGACTCCGAATCCGAGTCAGAATTGACAGGAAGAATTGACGCGCATGCGTCGCTGTGGATTCAACAAGAGAACGTCACCAGAACATCATGCTGTGTGCCGGACCGTCTTCTGATAGCTAAATGATGGCCTATGATGGGTGATAGCTCGGCTCCCCGCGGCCAGACTACCACATAGGGGATAATATACAGACACCGCCCCGAGGCATTGCCAGTCGTGACAGCATTCACGGGACACGTCATAGTGGGCGCGTTTTGTCACGCGTAGCAGGATACAAATGAGTCCTCTCGACTGGAAGTCCGTCAGTTCAGCCGTACTTACGCAGAACGAGGTTAGTGCGGACGAGAGTTGCTGGGGTAGGGTTGATGAGTCATTTCAGAAATCCGCTTCATTGTTACTTCAGCGACGGGAAGAAGATGGGGTCTCTATCCCGAGTAAACGTGACTCGGACGCGTCATGTCACGATAACGTGACCTATCAAGTTGAACCGTAAACCACCATCTCCTATACGTCGCCCACCGGCCTTCACACTCGTTTACTATGAGATACTCGCTCGGTTTACCGTTCTACTACTCTCTATCATTCTACTGCTCTCTATCACCCTACCTACCACTCTCTGCTCTCACCCATTAGTCTCTTCTGTTCCTCACATACAGCTGGTCGTGATGAGGCAATTCTAGTCCCGAAACCATGCCAGACAAGCTAGAGACGGTACCCAAGTTGCGGAGATCGAACTACCTCCCTAATCATCACGGTGGCGCGTGGCATGGAGAATCTGGTTTCGCTACTTTGTTGGCTCATTCTCGGGCGAACGAATTGAACGGGGTTTGAAATCTTCGGTTTGCGGTCAACTACAACAATCGAGTCCTCAATTGAGTTTACCAGAAAGTCTACATCACGTTACACCTCCCATTGAGATGCCTCCGCTTCTTCACCGGAGTCACTTGGATGGAGAAGTATTAGTTTGTCCGTTAAAGTAGGCAGGACTCACCAGCGATACGCGTGGCTTCTTCAAACACCTCCTTAAGACCCTTCTGTGTAAGCGCAGAACATTCCAAATACATTGTTCCTAGTTTTTTGGATAAGGCTTCACCTTGCGAGTATTCGATCGGGAATAAGGATCTGGTAGTTCAGTAGTCCAGAGTATGCTTTCGAAGGTGTCTCACCGCTCTTTCATCAACTCGACAGTCTTTGGATCTTCTCGTAGATCAAGTTTGGTACCGACGAGGATTGCGGGCACTCCAGGTGTATGATGTGTTATTTCTGGAACCCACTTGGCCTCCAAGTCAGTACCGTGTTTTTAGTCGACAAAACATATTCACCTTGGTTCTCACATTATCAAAACTGATCTCATCAACGAGAGAGAAGCAAAGTATGAATATGTCTGTTTGAGGGTATGCAAGAGGACGGAGTCTGTTGTACTCGTCTTGTCCGGCTGTATCCCAGAGACCCAAGGTTATGTTCATCCCGTCGATTGCGTAGGTTGCTGCGTCGAATGCTGGCAAACGTTGGGTCAACGGATGTGAGCGACGCTACATACTAGCTGGTGTGTAATTAGTCTACGACAGTAGCTTGAGTAGGTGCGAATATCCGTGACAGCTTACTGGGAACGAGTTGGTTGTGTATGAGATGAGAAGACATGTCTTGAACGAGTGAGACAAAACTTCACACAAGGGACTAGGCTAAAAAACACCTTGCCGACACCATGATCTCCTATGACAACGCCTGAAGAAAAGATCAGCTAGAACATACGGCTGGAACGTACAAACATTTGACCGTGCCCTGCATGAAGAAATTTCAAGTCGTGTAGGGGAGATGAGAAAGCAAACCCGACTCCGAATCCGGGTCAGAATGGACAGGAAGAATTGACGCGCATGCGTCGCTGTGGACATTTAACAAGACAACGTCACCAGAACATTGTGTGCCGGATCGTCTTCTGATATGTAGCTGAATGATGGCCTATGATAGCTCCTATGATGCGTGATGGCTAGGCTCCCCGCGGCCAGACTACCACATAGGGGATAATATATCCTGGTACAGACACCGCCCCGGGGCATTGCCAGTCATGACAGCATTCATAGTGGGCGCGTTTTGTCACGCGTGGCAGGATGCAAACGAGTCCTCGACTGGAAGTCCGTCAGTTCAGCCGTACTTATGCAGAACGAGGTTAGTGCGGACGAGAATCGCTGGGGTAGGATCGATGAGTTATCTCAGAAACTCGCTTCATTGACGGGGAGAATGCGGTAGAATTCACTAAATCCTCGAGACTTTAGATGGGACCACGAAAACGTCCGTCTGTGGATGGAAGCTAATTACAATCAGATTTCCTCCCGGAGTGTATTTATGGTCGTTGTCGACGGTGTGAGGTTCAGTAGGAGTAAACGTGACTAGGACGCGTCATGTCACGATAACGTGACCTATCAAGTTGAACCGTAAACTACCATCTCCTATACGTCGCCCACCGGCCTTCACACTCGTTTACTATGAGATACTCGCTCGTTTTACTATCTTTTCTGCTCCAACGAAGTCTTGCTGCCCCCGCCCTCACACAAAGCAAGTCTATAACTTCGCCGAGTGCCTCGCTGCTCGCTAACTCTGAAACTGGTTCTATGATCACCAATGCTACTATGTTGGCCTCTCAAGTAGTTTCTTCTGTTACCACCTCCCGAAAGACAACGGCCCAGCCGACCCTGACACAAGCAGTGCATCCAGTTTCCTCCATCTCGTCTCCATCAGCCGCCTTTACCAGACGACCCAAGTCACAATCAAGACAGACACGGACTCATTCTACTACTCTCTATCATTCTACCGCTCTCTATCATTCTACCACTCTCTATCATTCTACCACTCTCTACTCTCACCCATTGGTCTCTTCTGTTCCTCACACTACTTCTCACAAGCAATCCAAGTCTGTCAGAGAGACCTCGATCAGAACTCAATCTGTGCCTACTATAACGTTATTATCAATCGCAAGGACATCGACCGCTTCTTCCAACACTTCGATGCCACATCTTGGACCGGGTCTCGTGGTGCGTCCCTCTCCGTCGCCTACAAGTTCTCTGTCTAGCGACTCGGAAGACGGTACGCATAACACCCTTCTTGCAGAGACCGGAGATGATCAGGGCGATTCTCACCACTACCCAGCTCCATTACCCAAGCTCGCCATTCTTTCGTTGGTATTTCTGGGGCTCATTGGTCTGGCTTGCGGTTTCTTCGCATTCGGCAGCTCTAGAGCGATCCGCGCACTCCTCTGCTATCGCCCGAAACGGAGCCAACATATGCTCAACGAGAAAGACCCGTTAAGTCTTCCAACAAAGATGAGGAACACCCCGCCTCTAAGGGCGAACTCCCCGCGATGGTTGAAGCTTCCGACCCAGATTATCGGATCGTCTTCACCCGCTCCTGCCTCAGCTCGCTCTCCGGCACCTGGGCGGCTCAGAAACAAAGTCATTGACATTACACCCAACTTTCCCAGGAGCAGATTCTCAGATTCTTCGTCAGAAGACACTTCATCTATCTACAGTAACTCCAGTTTGGATGAGATAATTCCGAGTGATAACGGACAAGACACGGCTGTATTACCACCGTCAGAGCTCTTCACGCGCAACTCGGATACCAATGTTCCTGCCATCAGTGTTTCCAGTGCTACCCAGCAATTTTTGATGGTGCCGAGGAGAGATGAGAGATGGAGTTTGGAGGCTAATAGGCTTTCCAGCATCAGTGACGCCGAGTCGTCGAAGGGGTCTATGCAGAGTTCAGAGGATCGCTGGAGCGTTGAACCGCAAAGGATGTCAGCGTACAGCGATGTCAGTGAAGCGACGTCTGTCAGGTCGGGCCGTTCAGAGACGAGCGATAAGGATGCGTTGTTAGCGGTACCAGGAAGATGGGGTCAACGTTCAGATTTGTAGGATCGTCGTTGGATCGAGGTTTAGGCCGTTTAGGATTCTAGGAACGTCCGATTCTGTAGTATGATATCTTGACGAATTATGGCCTAGTGTAGGTCAGTGCGGACCGTGCCGATCCACTAAATTAGCTATGAGTCGTCGACATGCGTAGTTATCGATAAAGTCACATGGTGCTAATTATGACTACCTCCAAAAATATCAACTTCTCCAGCTGTCTCGCCGGGAAACGGCCTCATGTTCTCGACGATGGAAGCCGTTAATTTCCGTTAGAGTGTCTATAGTCCTGCATAGGAGTGAATACTGCAAACTGACTCCAAAGACTCCCGCGAAGATTTACAAGGCACGACTCCGTTTGGTCGGCCTCGTTTGCTCAGTCCTGCTTGGTGTCACCAAAAGTCCACAGTTCTCGGAGTGTGGGTTCTAGTTCTTCTATCGCCGCTCTAAATTATACAGTGGCTACCGCGGACACCTGATCACACGCCTGCCATATATATATAACTAGGCTGTCTGCTATCAGGCCCCACGAAACGCATGGCTCCCTTTGAAGTTTTGGCTACAAATGCAAACCTCAATGATATTAGCGTCGTCAATCTGTAGGTTCTCATTAAATCGAATACATGGGCTCTTATCTTCTTCTTGAAGGGTTGGCCCGATGGTACGAAATGGTGTCTAACAAAATCGTTAGGGCTCACACGTCCTCCAGCTTTTGGGCTTTCTATGGGGCTACTGTCTATACGGAATTCTACTTGTTCAGATGTGTAAGTATGCTACCTGTCCGTACCCTTCACGTTCTCATTTTGTCAGATATATATTCCATTCATTTCGCCAAAGATCCTCTCTCCATAAAAACATTCGGTGAGCATCTCCTTAATCTTTCCGTGTGCATTTATAAGACTATGTCACAGTCTGGCTAGTGTTCTTCTTCGAATCACTGTTCACATTCATGGGCACTGTTTCTGCATGGAAGATGTTCGCTGCCGGCTGGGGCAATTCAGACGCTTTGCTCAACCTCGACTGGGGTTTTAAGTTTCTTCCGGCTCTGAACGGACTTCGTACGTTGCTTCGCCTTTCCTGCTTTCGACTCAATCATTATTATTCTTAGTCGCCTTCTTGGCTCAGAGCTTCTACGTTAGGAGGATATGGAAACTCACTAAAAACCTCCCGGTTTCTGTTTTAATTGAAAGCGTAAATCTTTTTCCGCAACCCTAGTTCACTGTCTTATCTTTCCCAGGTTGCTTTAATGCAAGTCACCGCGAGTTTCTACTATGGGGTAAAAGTAGATATCACAGAGCGATTCGATCTCGTTTTCGAGCAGAATACAGCGATTTGTGTATGCATCCCTTTTTCATTTCTGCAACAGAACTTACTTCAGATGTAGATCTGGGTGGTCGGGAGTGCAGCATGTGATGCACTGATCACCATCGCATTGGTTGTCATTGTGAGTAAACCATAATTCTGCTTCCCAGCATTGAGGCGTTTGCTATAGTTAAGACGTGCCCACGCCAATGCCCACTTTACACAGACTTCGAATGTCGTGACCAAGCTCATTCGATACACTATCGAGACAGGCCTTGTTACCTCGGTTATGGCTATTGCGGAGCTGATTCTCTGGCTCGCCCTCACAAGATGGAACTTCCATTATACCTTGTCAGCTATCTTGCCTCCCTCACTAGAGTTAAACTCACACGTTTGATAGATTCATAATGATTGGTAGAATGTACGTCCTTCGCCACTCCATTCGCTGACACCTCATGTTCTGTCAGATACTCAAATGCACTAATGGCGACCATAAACTCTCGTGCTATCCTAATGGATGAAAAGAGGGGCGGCGGACAGTCTCTTCAATTCATTAAAACGACCGGCCATATGCGGAATGCACTATGGGATGATCTGAAATCCTCAGCTAGTAATTCAGTTCGTTCGTCCATGACACCGACGACGCCAGTGTCACCAATGTCACCAATGTCACCCATAACACCAATAACACCAATAGTGGTTAGCCAGGACATCCTGAATCATGGAATGGTATAACACAATCTACTTCATCAGCATTAATGGAAATTAACGGTCGAATAGAACCGCCCATCAAAACTCGTTGTACAAGTCTAAAAAAAACGACCCCGCCGATTTAAATGTTATACCATCAAAGTTATGCCTGTCATTTGTACAAAAAAGTGTTATACTACAAAGTACTAGTCTGTTGTACATTGATACTCCATATTGACGCTGAATCTGAAATGACATTCGACACGCGCGACTTGCCTAGTGAATTTCACGACTCGAGATTGCACCATACTACTAACAATTTGGCCCAAAGGCACGCACTCGAATATGGACAGACATGTTTACCGTAGAACTCAGTCAGGGCTCACCCGAGTCCCTGGGTTATGTATATATAGTGCGAGAAGGCGAACCTGTTAATGGTCAAGTCATTGACGTTCAACATCCAGGCATCCTAGAAGCACTCGGTCAAGTGGAGTGGATAATCATAGCACCCGGTGGTCATGTTCGGCTGCAATAGATCAAACCGAAAAAAAGAATTACCCTGGAGTATCGGAGTTCTCTGTGATACAGTAAGGTTCATTCCTTGAAGACGCTTGAAAAACAATGGTAGGATTCCAACAACGGGTATGGGAAATAACATACCTGTCTTGTCCACAAAAAATGATCTCAGTTCTTGTAGTGATCGGATGAGAAATTCGTCTCTTAATGACGATCGCAGAGTTCGAGGGAAAGAATCATCCCAATCACTTGCTGCGACATCGCTACGATTGAGCTCCGGAATCTCTTTGAGACGAGATACAGTCGATTCTGTAGATGGACGGTCGTCCGGATCGGTCGACCAACAATCGACCATCAATGCCCAGAGAGTGTCAACAAGTTGAGAGGAAGGAGGACGCGCAGGCCGTCCACCTTCAACCACTACTTTGTACACTACAGCCGAGTCGAGGCGGAGGTCTGGGAATGGAGGATGGCCTGCAAAAAGCTTGGGTGTACTTGAGCGCTCCGCGCGAGCTGAAGAGAAAACCATACCTCATAACATACATATGCAAATGAATAGACATCCCCCGGTCGGCTATTTCGGCCGCCTTTTAGGATCTCGGGAGCCTGCCACCTCGCTGTACCACCATTCGTTGAAGTAGAAGCAAAAGATGTATAGTTCACAATGCTGGTGTCAGACAAGGTAGACAAACCAAAGTCCGTTATGCACGCTCTCCGTTCTGGAGTGACCAAAATGTTGACCTAACAAGAATTCACATTGGAAAGAGACGAAGGGGACGATCTACTTACTCCTTTTAAGTCACCATGTATTATGTTGCTTTTATGCAGGTATTCAATACCCTGAACGATATCCAATGCCTTTCTCATCATTATGACGCTGGACTAGCATGAATACATTACTTACCAATAATGGTCGATCTGCATCAGGGAACTTGTGTAAAAATTGGACAATATTGCCGTATTCCATCCAGGGCGAGACCAGGCATAACCGAGACCGGTGATCATCGAAATAGTATGTCCCATACAGAGGTAAAATATTTGGATGGCGGAGCTGACTCCAGACGATTGATTCGCGGTAGAAAGCCTAAGCGCCATCAATACCATAGAATGTCAGAAATCGAAATCTTTACATATAGAGGCATGACTTCGGCTTCAGGATCTTGAAAAATCCTAATGACTTTTGCTGATACCGATTGACCAAGAAGAACCCCCTTGTATACGTCTCCGAAGGAGCCTGCTGCTACGGGATGACGTCCGGCCTCCAATCCGCTAAGAACATTACAGTCGGGGTAGAGTTTCGCGCTTTTGCACAACCGCGTCAATGCCCGTGAAAACAAGAATCGAGCCCGCGCATTGAGACTGCAGTCAAGAAGCTAAAGATAAGAAGAGTGTCATTAAGACTACCAGATGGGAACTTGATAAATTACCTGACGTAACAAATTGAGCCACGACTGTGCTTGTTGTCCCCTTTGAGACATTAATATTTGGTATTCTTCCTTGTTTTCCAGTATAGAAGCCACGACCTCACATACGGATAGAATATCGAGCCCAGTCGCTTGATAGACGTTCTCGGAGGAAACAGCAATAGATGAAATGTCCCAGGAAGGGATGTGCCCTTCATCTTGTCTGTTCTCACTCGGCGTGGTTTCGTCGTGGTGAGGTGAATCGGTGTCGTCGACCAAGTGACTGGGGTAATTGTCGACATTCTCCGGGACCATGTTGGCTGGTTGTTGAGAATTTGATTCTGTGAGTGCACGACTTGGAAAATATGAATATGACAGGTTATTGGCAACCTCAACCAGGTACGGATGTTGGAGACACTGGCGAGCTGTCAGGCGCGCATCCGGATCATACTTCAAAAGGTCCCGTATCAATAAAACCAGGGGGGTCGTCCTTATGAACAAGGAGAATATATCTCTTGGTGGGGTCTGTAGAGGACTCGGTGAGAGACACAGACAGCCCAAGAGGCTCGCTAACCGTTGGAAGTATCAAACCAAGTTCCCTAGCTAGTTCGATTCCCTGTAGCCAAAGGCCACCACCGATAGCGACATTATTGCGACGGAAATCACTACCAGGATCACCGAGAACCTCACCAATCCTTGTGATTTGATCCAAATCATTTACTCCAGGAAACAATGGGTGCAGATTGATGAGCTCTGCCATAATGGTTCCAAGAGCCCACATGTCGACAGGAGTAGAATAGTCTCTACTATGAAGCAGGATCTCCGGAGCAACATACCAAATTTCGGACAAAGTCTGTGTATATGGTGGCCTGCTCTGTGTTTTCTTTGAAAAACGGAAGCCGCCCAGTTTAACAATTGCACCAACATCTCTCTCTCTAGGTGCATCAGGATCTCGAGAGGACACATACTCAACGAGGCCAGTAGTGCTGACAAGAATACCTTCTGGTTTCAAATCTCTATGAAAATAGCCCAAAGAATGGACGTGTTCGAGGCCAGAAATGATCTGGATGACAATGGAAGCGAGAAGACCATCAGCAAAGGGTCTACTTTTCCTGGCTTTGATTATTTCAAAGAGATTGCCCTGCATTGACTCGAACACAAAATAAAGTTCCTTTGAAGTAGGAGATAAAAACACATCGTAGAGTGGAATGATGTTAGGGTGGGGTTGCAAGGCGTTCAGTGCCTGAATGAGGTCAATGGCTTGCGAATTACTTAGTCTGTTTCACCTTCAGTTCTGGATGCCTCTGACATTCAGTCCAGTTGCTCCAGTTGCCCTTCATGCGTTTGACTGTAGCAAGCTGCTTTCCTGCCCATTTCAGCGTCCATGGCATAGGTGAGGCAGGTGTATTACGTGGGAGCGTCCCATGCCAATCGCACAGCCAAATTGTAGCAAAGGCTCCGTCAAAAGCTACCTTAAGAGGCGTGTAGGAGCGTTCTGAAGCTGGATATGGATGTCAAAACAGGAAGGCACAATCAAACTTGAATTCGAATCACTTTGTGAAGGATCAACAACAAGTCGGTTGCTCTTGACGTGCACCGAGGGAATTCCTAAACAGCTTACGCGACCGATAGAAGGGAGCTTCGGCTTGACTTTTTGTTGGGTATCTTGTCGTTTACATTCCCGATAGTGACGCGGCCAATCCTAGATAAAGTTCCGGTGGAAGTATTCTTTATACAAGTCACACACAGCTTCAGAGTGCTCCACGGAGCAATACCAGACATTCTGGCATTGGTTACACAAGCCAAAGGCGGGTTTAGAACAAACGATACATGGAGGTTGCATGAGTAGTCAGATTATTAACTGATTGAGCGCCATGGTAGTTCTATCGTAAGTTAAAGATCTCCATAGCTACTGCCTCATCTCCGGCCCTCCGTTGTTCCTAAATAAGATATATACGTATGCGTAGGAGTGCTGGTAAAGTTGTCTCCCATAACTTAAGGCCTGAGTACGAATAAGCATGAACAAAAAGTTTCGAAGCTTAGGAGGACTAGTTGATAGATTCCAACTTGGCAGTGTCATGGCGATGATGCCGGCTCTCCGAGGAGTAATAGTTATCCTTATATATAGTATGTATCTGCAAGGTTAGAAAGATCACTCAAGAGACGGAAACTTACAGCTCGGTTCCCTTCGAAGCTTACTGCACCATCGTGACCATCATTCTCACTTGGTCCTCATGGCAGCCTTGAATCCGAGTCGGGAGAAAGGCAGGGTAGTAGCGCTGCAAAAGAATGCCAGTAGCACGCTACTTGGATATCAAGAAGACGAGAGTGGCGGTTGAACAGTTGTGGACATTCACAGCGGTCTGGGATATGGTAAAAAACTGAGTGAAATAGCGGCAATGTAAGCCTTGATTGGCAGTCGACATCGAAATTTGAGACATGCACCATGGCGGGCACCATATAGAGAGCAGATAGAGACCGTTGCATGTGCTGTATGGGAAAGTGGAGGATCGAGTATACTGACATTGTGCAAGTTGGACGATTTGGAGGCGGGAAAAAGATGATAATATGCAGTGAGTCGTACATAAGGCCTGGATACACGATCCTATTGACTTCGCTTCTTTTGACAACGTTGACTTCATACTGCGAGTTCCCCCGAATATCCTGGTATCGTTAAGGGTTAGTCCTAGGACCATCCGTAAATCAAGTGGAAGTCGAGAGTCGTAGCTCATGAAGGCATATGTCGCAACGGATTAATTGAAAGAAAGGATCACCCAAGCATCGTAGTTCTCCATGCTTCAGTAGAGTTCATTCCTTGTAGACACTTGAAAATACTGGTTAGATGCCAAGAACGAGTATGGGAAATAACATACATGTCTTGTTCGTAAAGAATGGTTTCAGCTCTTGTAGTGATCGGATGAGAAATTCGTCTCTTAATGACGATCGCAGAGTTCGAGAGAAGGAATCGTTCCAATCACTTGCTGCGACATCACTCCGATTTAGTTCCGAAATCTTTTTGAGACGAAACACAGCCGATTCCGTAGATGGACGATCGTCCGGATCAGTCGACCAGCAATCCTCCATCAGAGCCCAGAGCGCATCGACAAGTTGAGAGGAAGGAGGACGCGTAGGCCGTCCACCTTCAACCACTACTTTGTACACTACAGCCGAGTCGAGGCGGAGGTCAGGGAATGGAGGATGGCCTGCAAAAATCTTGGATGTACGTGAGCGCTCCGCGCAAGCTGAAGAGAAAACCATACCTCATAACATACATATGCAAATGAATAGACATCCCCCGGTCGGTTATTTCGGCCGCCTTTTAGGATCTCGGGAGCCTGCCATCTCGCTGTGCCACCATTCGCTGAAGAAGCAAAAGATGTATAGTTCACAATGCTGGTGTCAGACAAGGTAGACAGACCAAAGTCCGTTATGCACGCTCTCCGTTCTGGAGTGACCAAAATGTTGACCTAAAAAGAATTCACATTGGAAAGAGACGAAGGGGACGGTGTGCTTACTCCTTTTAAATCACCATGTATTATGTTGCTTTTATGCAGGTATTCAATACCCTGAGCGATATCCAAAGCCTTTCTCATCATTATGAGGTTGGACTAGCATGAATACATTACTTACCAATAATGGTCGATCTGCGTCAGGGAACTTGTGTAAAAATTGGACAATATTGCCGTATTCCATCCAGGGCGAGACCAGGCATAACCGAGACCGGTGATCATCGAAATAGTATGTCCCATACAGAGGTAAAATATTTGGATGGCGGAGCTGACTCCAGACGATCGATTCGCGGTAAAAAGCCTAAGCACCATCAGTACCATCAGTACCATAGAATGTCAGAAATCGAAATCTTTACATATAGAGGCATGACTTCGGCTTCAGGATCTTGAAAAATCCTAATGACTTTGACTGATACCGATTGACCAAGAAGAACCCCCTTGTATACGTCTCCAAAGGAGCCTGCTGCTACGGGATGACGTCCGGCCTCCAATCCGCTAAGAACATTACAATCGGGGTAGAGTTTCGCGCTTTTGCACAACCGCGTCAATGCCCGTGAAAACAAGAATCGAGCCCGCGCATTGAGACTGCAGTCAAGAAGCTAAAGATAAGAAGAGTGTCATTAAGACTACCGGATGAGAACTTGATAAATTACCTGACGTAACAAATTGAGCCACGACTGTGCTTGTTGTCCCTTTTGAGACATTAATATTTGGTATTCTTCCTTGTTTTCCAGTATAGAAGCCACGACTTCGCATACAGATAGAATATCGAGCCCAGTCGCTCGATAAATATTCTCAGAGGAAACCGCAATAGATGAGATGTCCCACAAAAGGATATGCGTTCGATCTGGTCTGTTCCCACTCGATATGTTTTCGTCCTGCTCAGGCGAATCGGTATCCTCGAGTAAATGGCTGAGACTGTCGCCATTCTCCGAGACCATCCAAGTCACTGTGGCTCGTTGTTTAAAATCTGACGTGATTGGACGAGGATGCGAGTCTGATGGATTATCTGTAGCATCAACAAGGCAGGGATGTTGGAGACACTGGCGAGCTGTCAAGCGTGCATTCGGGTCATACTTCAGAAGGTCCCGTATCAACGGAATCAGTGAGTTAGTTCTTGCGAACAAGGAGGATACATCTCTGGGTGGGGACTGTAGAGGACTTGATGAGATACACGCCCCGCGGCCTAATAGAACACTAACCGTTGGAAGTATCAAACCGATTTTTCTAGCCAGCTCGATGCCCTGCAGCCAAAGACCGCCACCGTTAACGATATCATTCCGACGGTAACCACCACCAGGGTCACCAAGAACCTCACAAATCCTTTTGATCTGGTCTATATCGTCTACTCCAGGAAACAATGGGTATAGATTGATGAGCTCTGCCATGATGGCTCCGAGAGCCCATAGATCGACTGGTGTAGAATAATGCCTGCTCTGAAGGAGGACCTCCGGAGCAATATACCAACTCTCGGAACAAGTTTGTGTATATGGCGGGTTGCTCTTAATTTCCTTGGCAAAACAGAAGCCACCCAATTTGACGATTGCAACGACATCCCTTTCTGGAGATGCATCTCGAGAGGACACGTAATCAATTAGACCGGTAGTGCTGACAAGAATGCTCATCGGTTTCAAATCCCTATGGAAATAGCCCAAAGAATGGACGTGTTCGAGGCCCGACACAATCTGAAAGACGATGGAAGACAGAAGACCGTCGGGGAACGGTCTACCTTTCCTAGATTTGATCAGTTGAAAGAGATTGCTCTCCATGGCCTCAAAGACAAAGTAAAGTTCCTTTGAGGTTGGAGATAAAAAGACGTCGTAGAGTGGTATGATGTTAGGATGGGATTGCAAAGCGTTCAGTGTCTGTTGAAGAAATGATCGATGTCAGTAAGGTATGAATTGCTCTAGTTCACCTGTAGTTCTGGGTGCCTTCGACATTCGTTCAAATCATCCCAATGGCTTTTCAGTCGTTTAACCGTAACGAGCTGTTTTCCTGCCCATTCAAGCCCTGCAGGGCCCCGTTGCATAGGTGAAGGAGATGTATTTGGTGGGAGCGTCCCATGCCAATCGCACAGCCAAATCGTAGAAAAGACTCCTTCAAACAGTAATTTGAGAGGTGTGTAGGAACGTTCCGAGGCTGAAACGGAATGTCAGAACAAAAAGGGACGAAAACATATTTGGACTACTTTGCGAGGGATCAACAAGGAGCCGGTCGTTCTGGACGTGTACAGCGGGAATTCCTAGATGGCTGATACGACGCACGTCAATACCGGAGCGTCTCGACGGGAATTGGATTAGTTGTAGGTTACATTGCCTGTTGTGGCGTGGCCAGTCCTATCCAAAGTTCGAAGCGAATCATTTCACAACAAATAGATACACACAGCTTCAGCGTGCTCCAGAGAGCAATACCAGACATTCTGGCATCCGTCACACAGACCAAAGGCTGGCTCGGAACAAACGATACATGAGTGTTGCATGGATAGCTCAATTGCTGTAAAGGAATACTTCCATGACATCCCGGGCGCTATCCTAACCCAGTACCATCTTCATGACATTCCCATCCAAGGGAACCAATCCTCTAAACCAAATCTTTTCTTTGAGATAATCAACTCTCTTAACACCATCATTACGAGCAATCGCTGCCAACTCCGCAGATCCACAACTTGCACATCGTGTCTGAAACGCCCTCGTAATAGCATGCGCCTCTCCAGTATTCAAAGCTACCCAATCGACGTGGCTGATCCGTTTGTGCAAAGCTCGGAAGATTGCCAAAAGAACGTCATGCAGCTCCACATATTGCATTTGCGGCAGGAACAGGTCTATATGCCATTGGGGTATCATGTCACATATGATACGCAATCCGCTAATGGGAGGCTGGGTAGCGGGTTGAGCGAGCTCTTCGCCTGACAATAGCATAAACATCTCCGCTGTCGATCTGCCCGTCCACCTCTGAGGAGCAAAGATCGGAGAGGAGAGGTCGAAGCGAAGATCGTTGGTGTTTCCTCCATCGAGTAGTGGGTGCACACGTATTCTGAAAGGAAGGGTAGAGAAAGAAAACTCAGGGGGTGTTGACTGGTATACTGGAAACATAGGCTCAGATATGGGCATCATACGTGTCATAGGAACCCTAATTGGGTGAAGATGCGAAGCCCCGTTCAAGCTCTCCACTGCATGTATGCCTGACGGGGGATGTGGCAGCGAATTCACCTCATTTTCGGAATGTTCGACTGGCAACGACGTGAACTCCCTGTCAACTTGAATCTCGGAATCTTCAGTTGTGCTTGCTTCCACCAGTTGCCTTGGTTCAGAAGCGTCTTCAAAACGTCAAAATGGATTTTCAAGAACGATAAATCCACACCTCTGTGAAGCGATTGTATGAGTGGGTCATCTCGTAGCGAGGATTGTAGAATCCCAGGGCGATGTGGCAGCGAATTCACATCATTTTCGGAATCTTCAGTTGTATCTGCTTCTACCAGTTGCTGAGGTTCAGAAGCGTCTTCAAAACGAGTCAAAACGGGTTTGCAAGAACGATAAATCCACACCTCTGCCATCCGCAAAAAACGACTTTAATTCTTGAAGCGACTGTATGAGCGATTCATCTCGTAGCGATGATTGGAGAATCCGAGGAAACGACTCATCCCAATTACTAGCTGCAACATCGATATTCCTGAGCTCCTGAAACTGCACGAGACGGAACACGGTTGCACTTGCAGACGGACGCTCATTCGGATCAGTTTTCCAGCAATCTTCCATCAATTGCCACAGAGCGTCAATCAGGTGAGAGGATGGAGGTCGTGTGGGACGTTCGTCTTGGACCACTACTTTATACACCACAGCCGAGTCAATGCGGAGGTCGGGGAAAGGGTGTTGTCCTGCAAACATCTAGTGAGTATGAGTAAATAGTTTGGCCGTAAGAATGAGCTTTTACCTCGTAGCATACACATGCAAAAGAATAAATATCCGCAGCCCGACTATTGTGACTTCCTTTCAGCACCTCGGGGGCCTGCCATCTCGCCGTCCCACCCCTCACTGAAGAAGTAGCAAGGGACGTCCATCGCAGAATGTTTGTGTCGGAGATGGAAGACAAACCGAAATCCGCTATGCAGGCCCTTCCTGTAGGACTGACCAAGATGTTAACCTGAATAGAGCTGTCAACATCGAATTCGTGTATTCGACTTGATGTACTCACGCCTTTCAGATCGCCATGCACAATATTACTCTCGTGCAGATATTCGATGCCTTGAGCGATATCCGAAGCCTTTTTACGACAACATAGTGAGCGAGAGTGAGAGTAAGAGTGGAACATACCAGTAAGAGTCGATCCGCGTCTGCAAACTTTTTCAAGAACTGAACAATGTTACCGTTCTCCATCCACGGTGAGACCAAACATAAGCGAGACTTGCGCTCATCAAAGTAGTACGTTCCGTAGAAAGGAAGGATGTTTGGATGTCGAAGCTGACTCCAAACAATCGACTCGCGATAAAAAGCCTTTGGTTGGTCAGTTTCATGGAGCAGGTCATCTGGGCGCTCACATGTGGAGGCATCGACTCGGCCTCAGGATCTTGGAAAATCCTAATAACTTTTACAGACACTGATTGGCCAAGAAGAACTCCTTTGTAGACATCCCCAAAGGAGCCAGCTGTCACTGGATGAGGTCCAGTTTCCAACCCACTGAGGAACAGAGTATGAGGATAAAGTCCTGTGTTTTTTGACAAGCGAGTCAGGGCCTGCGTAAACAAAGATCGAGCTCGCGAGTTGAGGCTACAATCAAGAAGCTGAAAAAATGTTATTTCTCCAAAAAAGCAAGACGGACGCGATTACCTGACGTAGTAGATTGAGCCATGACTGTGCTCGTTGCGCCTTCTGAGAGACCAGAATCTTGTATTCATCTCTACTTCCCAAGGCAGAAACCATCATGTTGCATACCAAAAAAATGTCCAACCCGGTTGTCTCGTAGATATGCTGGAAGGAAACGGAGATGGAGGAGATATCCCATGATGAGCTGCTTGCGGATGATTGGTATCGGTCTGTGCTGGCGGAAGACGCGTCTAATAAGGCACGGTGTTCATCGTGAGGTGACTGTTCAGCGTTATCGTCATCCGTCAAATTGGAAGGAGCAGTCGAGTAATGGTCGGAGGTGTCACTTTGATCGTCTGATGACTTGGAGTATTGATCAGTATACCAGTCAAGCTGTTAAAATAGTTGATACCTCGGAAACGTTGTCAGGGATTCCTTGCAATTGGGGTTCGTTTGGCCGTGCTGAACCCGTAGAGTCCATAAAATACAGTGGAGGTTAGTTCAAGTGTGGGGCAGTGCTACGTCAGCACAGGCGCCGACTTCTATAGTAACAAGAGATCAACAGATACGGATTGTAGGTCATTTCTGTCCAAAGTTGAAGTTGAGCGTGGTCAACGCAAGTCAACGCGTCGATCGGGACAAAGATCATGTGAGATCACAAACTTTGCTCGACGCCGACCGACATTCCAATTTGGAGCTCAAGGTCGACGACCTCTACTGTAACAGTATACTGGTTCAAATGTAGCAGTAAGTGTAATATTCCCTTCAATGACAACGGCGACCGGTACTCGACTTGGTATAAAGGCTTTGGAGACCTGAAATCGTCTCGCTTCCCACTCATGGAGGTCCCGGTATGACCCACGATTACATGCTCCCTCTAGCAGACCTTGCTCGCGGCACGGTCGTATTCTACGGTCAAATCGGTGGCGGAAACTCTGCTCACACCACCAGGCTCATTCTGGTGCATTTTGAACGCTTCATCTAGGTCCTAGGAGCTACAGCTTTCTTAACATCATGCTTCAATCTACGCGGTCACTCCTGGGGATCGACATCAAGTTCGTTGTTAACAGACAACCTTGACGGCTCATTCCAGCCGATGGGCTTGCCAGCTCGAAGCTTAAATAAAGCCCATTGGGACTTGTATGCATATGCATGCAAGATCAGACCTATTCCTGAGGTCATGTATAGTCTCAGCCAATGCAGGATCAACAGTTACAGGGTGGAGGGATTGTATCGGCCAACATGTGTGTTTTGATGGTTCTATGACTCTTCTAACGATTCAGCATAGGCGCAACAGTATCCTCGAAGACGATTGGACAATCATAGACCGACTACTTGTAATCAAAGTGCCTACTTCGGTTATCAATGGGGAATACAACTGACGAGGTGGACCGTTCTTCTGGAGACTTGACCGGGTCAAGTGGGTTAAGTTTGCCAATTCGAATCATATGCGCTACAGGAGTTCCTCGAGTACATACAGATATCAATAGTCGTTGGGAGGAAAAAGTAACTTCTTCACATGATGACTACACCAAAACACTAGATATCAATGAAAAGATAGGATGGGGGTTGCGATTTCGAAAACAGTAAGGACAGACACCAGACAGGAAAGAGATAAGCGCACGGGCCTTCGCGCGAAAGAGCCGGCCCTAAACATTGACACGCCCAAACAAGGCCTCGAGTCAAACTGTTTGTTCCGAATCTGACGGCTGGCTCAGTGGCCTATTGTTCACCTTTGCTCGTTCCATTCGGTTCTGTGGAATTGTTGCCGCAAACTTGCTGGGTCTTGCTCATATAAATTGGACACTGCTTCGTAGGTTTCCTCATTCTGAAAATGTCTCTCACTCAAGGAACCGAAGGCTCACCTCAAAAGAAGACTGTAACCAGCTCGTTCTTCACCGGAAAGCCGCCAGACGCGATATCTGTCAGACTTACCAAGGCCGAGCACATGAGAGACCACATGTTGTGGATCGGGCCTATGGATCCTCAGAATTTCCTCGACACCTTCATGACACCCAGCCAACCAGGATACAAGAATCCAAACAAAAGAGATCGAGGCCGTTTTAGTTCCTTCGTTTATCAAGAAAACCTGTTTTCAGACGAAAAGGCCCTCGCAATTTCCTTTGTAAGTCTCGTCCGACGTCCGTGCATTGGATTTTTTTTTCACTTCTCGTTCTTAGATTGAATACTTTGATAACATTACAAACAAGAATACTCTCTTCCCAAAAACATACATCAAATATGGTGACAAAATAGACTCCGAGACGAAGTCTCGACTTCGCGTTGATACCAACATCTACTGTGGCGACGTAGACCTGAAGAAGTTGGAAGCCAAGCCAGTTCAACTCGACAGATCAGACGTTGCTGTCGAATGGAAAAGACTCGCCAGTGGAGATCCGTTTGTCAAGTCGTCTGAAGAAGGCTTGATCAAGGAAACCGAGGGATCAAAGGACCGTGAAGGACAACTGGTCGGCTACGTTGATCTCCTGGCGAATTACCAATATAGGACACATATATTTCAGCTCCTCATGTGTGGCAACACCGCCCGCTTCCTTCGCTACGACCACTCTGCAGCAATAGTCACGGAATCGTTCACGTATACCAACATTAAACAATCCGGACTTCTCGTTCAGTTCTTTCATCGCCTTTCTCGTCTCTCTCAGACGCAGTTGGGTCGAGACACTCGCTACAGTACCAACATTCCTGCCGGCCTTGCCTTTAAATCTACGTCGGCCGCTCGAAAGGTGATGAAAGATGCTCAAGAGGCTCTTCAAACCGTCTACAAATCCCGTAAATCCACAAAAGATCGTCCGCTAACCTTACTTACCGCCGAAGACGACGAGGGCAACACACACAACTTGATAGTCTGGTACCACGTCCGGGAGCGTGAAGCGATCATTGGCCGCGCAACACGGGCTTTTCCCGTTTATCACACAAAGCAGAAGAAACTTATGTTCTACAAGGAAGGTTGGCGTGTGAGTGATGTCAGTCGAGAGTCGGAGACATTGCGCTTGCTCAACCGCAAGAACATTCCGCACGTTCCCACTCTTGTCGCAGGCGGAGATATACGTGGTCACAACACAGAGAGCCAGAACTACGTAGAATCTGTTTGGAATCGCCACACGTCCAAGTCGGTTCGTCTCCGCAAGCAACATTTTATCCTGATTGAACAAGTTGGCACCCCGGTTCATGAATTCGAATCTCCTCGACAGTTCCTCGAGGTTACACGCGATGCCTTTGTTGGTGAGTTCTTTCCTGCCATTCTCGCGCTCCTCTGATGATCATCTTCAGCACATCAGCAAGCTTTCTCTGTATTGAAACTACTGCACCGAGATGTTAGCCTCGGGAACATCATTAGGCTCGACGACGGCAGAGGGATGTTAATTGATTGGGAGATGGCCAAGACGTTGGAGGAACTGGATAATGCACCTGTTCAACCATGGCGATCGGTGAGTTATGTGCCCTGCAGTAGTATAACCCTCACCCGTGATATTGCAGGGCACTTGGCAATTCTTATCCGCAATGTTATGCGACTGTGGACGCAAAAAGCATCAACTCCAGGATGACTTGGAGTCATTTGTGCACGTCGTTATGTACACGGCGCTGCGTTACATGCGAAGCCATTATAGTGAAGCCGAACTGCAGGAGAGCATCAAAAAGATCTACGACGAAGGTGGTAACCAAAAAATTGCCATGTTTACCAGAGGCCTGAGTGGGTACATGTACTCAACATTGGTTTTGCCAGATGCCCCGCCACTTGTCAGCTGGATTGAGACGGCGTGCAGCCTGGCAAAGGAGTGGTTGTCGTCTACATATGCCGGTGTTCACATCGATCGCATAACTCGGGCAGTCACTCTTTTGGAACCTGGTCCAGTTCCGAATACCATTCGGTTCCACGACCACACGGCTTTACTAGAGCTCTGGGTTTCGACGCTGGATTCTGAAGACTGGAATAAGGTAACACCACAACCGCCTCACGACAACCTAGCGAAGACTGCAGTCCAGCGAGAGCCCAAGGGAAAGACCGAATCTCTCCAACTGCCCCCATCCCAGAGTGCTGCGACAGTCCAGTCGGACAAAATATCATTCGATAAACCTCCTACCCCCACCACTTCTAGGAAACGTGGCTCGCAACAGGATCCAGGGGGCAGATCCAAGAGGCTGCGACAGGATTGAGGCTGCGGCGATGTCGGGTGTATCTACTAGGAATCAAATCACTCTCATCTGTATCATATCATTAGCACAAGCATAGACTTAAGGCTCAGTGTAGTCAACAACCATATGAAGGAGGAAACAATTGATCAATGTCATTTGATTCAACGGAAGAAACACAGATTATCGAGTGCATAGCCGTACCCCGATTTTGGCGAACGCGGAAACGAGAGAAATAGAACTATTATTACTCAGTATACTTCATGGCTCTCATAATTGAAGCTGAAGCGCTAGGACGGTTCTGCAGCAAACCTCCAGAAGAAGAAATTTCACTTACTGTAAGCCAGCAGGTCAGTTTGTTTTAACGCTAACCGACTGGACTAAAAACAACAAAAACACGCAGCTTTATTTCCGTTCATAGTGGCGTGAGTCGGAGCCGCGTGACAGCTGTGACTCACGAAGCTCCATCGTAAACGTTGAATTGAAGTTGAAAATCAAGGCCACAATTTGAATTGAATACATAGACGCATCGGCGTTCATATACGTTCATATTCGGTGGGTTCTACACCAAGACAATGTGGTTCGCTTGAACATAGTTACAGAAGTCAGAGCAGAAATGAAAAGTATCCGCTTCACCTTCGAGGGCCTTCGAAAACGCATCCGCAGGAATTTGTCTAGAACAGCCGTACATTACATCAAAGCAATCATAGGGGGAGTCAGAGGGGAGTCGTAGGATGAGAAATGCACAGAGTCGTCGGATGAGGAAGGCGGAGAGTCCACACTGAGGACTCGCATTTTCCGTGAGGAAGTGCTGGAATGCAGACGTTCCATCTCGAGATTCGTTAGAACAGACTGAAGAGTCGGCCGCATCGCAGCGTCTTCAGCCATCAAATATCGAGCTTGCAGCAAAATGACAGATGGCCATTCAGGGCATTCGTAACACATGTCCCTCAATACCTTCCCACACGCCCACGCATCAGCCAGAAAGGGAGAGAACTGCTCGCGCTTTTCAATTTCTGGAGCGACACACCCAGGCGTGCCCCAAAAGCCCTGAAGCATGGTATCTTGTTCAACAAACATCTGGGAAACCGAGAAATCAATGATGCTGAGCTGCCCAGCATTCGACAGCATCAGATTCAAGATGAGCAATGCCTTGCTCATGAAGGAACATGATTCCCGAGACAAGACGAATTGAGAATGTCAGGTGTTCAGCGTGGACATTGGACTCGATCGCACGGGCTCTCGGCATGTGGATAAGACTGTACGACGGGTCCGACGGCAACTTGGAAATGTGAATACCAAGGAGTATCGGGTTACGTGGGTCCTTGAGAGGTAGCAACTCCTCCAAAATGAGCGCCTCCTTGCTTCTCGGCGGAACCAGTTTTACGACCCCGCCTTCACCGTTACTGTACGTGCAGAAAGCAACAGAATCCTCATGCTGGCAAACAGTAAGCAACTGAGATGAAATCAAATGGTCTCGTACCCCAGGCATCATACCGAAGGCTTGCATATTTAGGGCCCGAAAGTCCTCAAGCAACGCAAGGTTATTAATAGTAAGATACGGTCTGTGCATATGGTCACTTTTGCCGCCTTTGTTGCGGGGGTGCGCATTGCATTTGTTGTCTTTGTCTGGGTTGGAAGGTTGGCAAAGGCTACCTTTGAGAAGTTCATGATTCTGTTCAGTTGGTCCTTCTTGACACTTGTAAATCTTGTTTGCCTGCGCAAGAAGTTATGACACGCCAAAAAAAATTGACAGCGCTCAAAGGGCGTGGCCAGCATGTATGTGGCCTGCAAACCAGCAAATATCTAACATAAATGTGAACAAATATGAAATCTCAACTCAAAAATACGCGCTTGACCGTTATCCTCCGTTGTCATGAGGTACAATTCCGCCTCCAGTGACTTTTGTATATAGCACGCCAAAACGACCGGCCTCTCCTCCCCACCGGACTGGACTCGCATGTCCAATAGGTTGGCGAAGCGTAAAAATACACCAGCTTGCGCCATCGGTTATTCTTGTCTGTTCTGGATTCATACTCGAAGACCAGCAGCGGCAGGTAAGTGCCCAGGTACTCAAAACGGTAATCTGGCTCAGGGGACCATTGGGTAACCAGGTCGGGATACACCAGTCTGATGCGGCAGTGCCATTTTGCCCCCCTAATCATTAGTATTAGTATGGAAAAGCAAGCGTAAAGATACGAAACTCACGAAGGCCTGCCATGGAAGTGTTGTTCATGCAGATCAAGCAAACGGTCGCAGAAGCGGCTAGAATAGCCTTCGAGCTTTGTACTGTCCTTGAGTACCCTGTAGGCCGCCTTCTCTTCTGATATGCCAGCGATCCGCGCTAGCATCTCGCCAGAATGATCGGCATTGTAGCCGGGCCCACCATCGCACAGGATTTGGGCGACGTCATCTCCAATATATCTCTCCAGAATCGCATAATCAAGGGAATTAGACATGACCGGAGTCTGAAGAGTGTTCCAAACTTCTTCTAACCATGGCACAGGATGGGGAGCCTGGATATTGGCGCTCGACCACATCTGAATATGATTTACGTCTTCTGGGATATTTGAAAACATACTTGCGCTGTAGTGACAAGATAGAATACCACGGTGTCAATCTCATTAGCGATTCGGCTCGATCCTGACCTATAAAATTAGTTATAATGTAAATCTCATCGAAATAATTTGACTTGCGTATCACTACAAGACCCGTCGGCTCGACTTGATATGACGGCCACAATGTTGAAAGGAATTATGATGGCGAGCCTGACACTGAGTTCTTATGCTGTATCGCACGGTAAGTTGCCCGCAGAATTTCGTTACCATCAGTATCCTGGCGGACAGCCACGTCCAAGGTATAACTGATGAATTTCGAGGGAGCGTTAGCAAATTCTGCGTAGACCGTTTGTAATGGAGTGGCGGGATTGGTATATTTTCGGCGCTGGAAGTTACCATTGGCTTCTGGATCAAAACAAAAGATAAAGTAGGAAGGCATAATGCAGTCTAGTGAGTGAGCTGAAGTGCTGAAGCGCTGAAGGTTGAATCAAATTCGCGTCTGAGCGTCAACATGCGCAAACTCTGGTAAGGTTCCGAGTCTTTTACGTAGTAAAAACTCGGTTTTATAAGGTCCACTTTTGTAGACGCCTGAGCTTATTTTTTTGCCTTTTATGAGCAAAAATTGCCACGGCTGGTCACGTTTACCGGTACACGGGTTCTCAAGTTACCGCCCTTTCCGTGTTCCCACACTCCGACTCTTCGCTTTCCTGTTCTCTTAGGTCTCGTACCCATCCCTTTTAGGCGGACGGCAGAAACAGATGATTACGCAGCGGGGCATTCGGTTTACAAATCACCCATGCCAGTGATGTCATCTATAAGAAAAGCACAGCTGAATGCGTGATTTGGCGCGAAAGGAGGAATGACTGGAGCGACTAGATCTAAGGATAGGTTAGCGTAGGCATCCGGATCCACTTCCACGTACCTTCTCCTCGGAGACGTGTAAAGTTAGTATTGA
>QLOY01006340.1:0-20923 GCA_003313965.1 Megacollybia marginata
AGGGGGGTCATACGCCAACGACGTCACATAAGTGACAGACTCATACACATCACATAACAAGACCATCGTGATCGTGTATAGTCTGTTTACAAGAGACTAACAAGCGGTGTAAAGCACGGAGGGAGAGTGTCAATCTTTAGCTGGGGGTTGGGTAAGGATGTGGCCAGTGAGGAGAGATATCATGACATTGTAGCTGTCTGGCAGTCCCATGTGAAGAAGTACTCGACCTCCGAATGAGGGTTGAGAACGTTGAGAACGAGAGACGTCACGGTCGTCCCCGGTGGGTGTTCTGGGGCCCAAGAAGGGAACCGTAATAGCGAGAATAGCAGTGGGATACCTGCTCATGAACTCGAAATGGTCTGCCTTCGGAGCGAGAGAGACTAAGATAGCAGGCTATCCATGTTCCATAGACGAGACGGCAAGTGGCCTTCGAAGTATGCCGGTAATGGTTTAGCTATACTCTACACAAAAGAACGAGACCCTGGTACGGTAATCTTCAAGGAAAAGAGTGCAATGCCTCTACACACGGGCCACAACAAAAGGATTCTGCATCCGGCCCGGAGATATTGCAGGTTATAGCTCCCGGCCCGACTGTCATAGACACGTGATTTCATCGTCACAAGCCCACGTACGCAACTGTTGATATCAACAGGAGTGCTTAGGAGGAATACCTTGAAATACCTCAGCTTCGGAATAAAGTTCCAGATAAGGCTCTGGCATTTCGCGAAGACAATACGATGCTGACGCTCTGTTATCACAATTTGATTTGTTCACGTCCTTCTAGCTACGCAATAGCTACGATTCTCCCTGAACGAGCGTCTCGATGCATTAGTTGTGCTCACCTGTCTCGATCTACATTTTTCAGAGTTTGGTTCGTTTCTACATCTGTCGCGCTGTCCACCATACCGGATCTCAGTTCATCACGAGCGCTCTGTTTGGACATAGACGCCTTCGGCCTTCTGCCTCAATGACCGAAGTGCGAAGTAGTGCCAAAGACATGTTCAAGAAGCATGGTCAGACATTTAGTTGCCTGCAGGTCATGCCCCCAAATGGAACACGTCGACGATTGATCAAAGAGACTCGACCAAACAACTACTTGCGCTCTTCCATCACAAGGCCGCTACATCCTGTCTTCATGTCTCGTCAGATCCTACTCTTTTTTCTGAGCTCACCTTGTGCACCTCGAGTCCTCATTTGACACCCATTAAAGCAGGATTCTCCGAGTTATGGCTACAGCAAGCTCGACGTCAGGTTCCTACGTTCTGCAAGCCTAGGAATAGAAACTCGTATTGCTTTAGCTTTTAAGTGTAACCTCTGTTCCGAGTGCTTTGCTAGCGCCCTGGCCTTCCGTTCGCCCTGTGGGGACTAGAACGGCGAATCTCGATGTGATGCTGGTCTGTTCGATGCGAACCACGCTTTACTATCGCCTCACATCGTTAGGCGTCTTGCACGAGATGGCCTTCCTCAGGCAGGCTTGTGGCTTACCCGTGTCCCTCGCGCTGCCAGGTAAAATATTATCTTTCTCGTAATTCTGTTAAATTGTCGGCGTCATTAGATTTCTCAGTTTAATGCTTTTGCTATCAGTTACATGCCTTCGCCATCCTGCCGACTCGATGCTTGACTTTAGCTCCGCCCTGACGTCAATGCCGAATATACACTCCCTTCCCAGGCTCCCAAAATTGACACCGACAAACCTTCAAAGGGTATACTGGCCTCCGATATATCACCATTCGTCGAAACAGAAAGCATGGTGCAACGAAGGGGATCCACCTCTCTTCCTGCCACCCTACCAAGATGTCTCTTATGCGAGGCAGTCGGCGAACGTTATCGTGAGGATACATCTACATATTGTTCACGAATTTGATGTAGCGGGAGGATGGATGTAGAGAAGGGAGTAAACTCAAGATCCTATGATCGCTCACGGTTTGTGTCTTTCTGTTTCCTTCCCATCACGATAACATTCAGGCACTAGAGCTTCATTTCCGGGCGATATTGCACCAAGCCATCTGGCGAAGTGCGGAATGGAGTAGGGACGAAGATGAGGACAGACGAATGTACGAGGTCCAAGAAGATATGTCTAAAAGCGGTTGTTTGAATATCTAGTTTTACATCCCGCCATTCTTTGACTGTTCTAAGGTTTGGAATATCAGACAATTATGATAATCTGTAGCAAATTTTCGAAGGGATTGGACGACAATGATATACTCTCGATTGTGTTCACCTAGATCCTTCTTTCTCTCGTCATGGTACACCTTTCGTCAGCTCGTTCTCCTCAATTATACCCCACCTCTCGGTCCCGCATATTAACGACTAACTCGCCGTATCAAAGCTGGTGTCGATGCTTGCTTCTGTCAAGCCTCTCGGCTTCTTTGGTGTTTGGTATACATGTATTGAATCTCGCGATATACACAAGCATAGAGCATTGTCTTTTGAGGGACGAAAAGTGGATTCTAGAATGCAACACATCGACACCAATCGATAATTTGAGATTATTGCCCTATATGGACATATGAAGATCTTGATCCTTGTTTCAACATGAGGAGCGTCGTGGTGCATCAGCCATCATTCATATATCAAGGGCCGATTGACTGCTGTGTAAGGCTGTGCGGATTGCACAGACAGCGTGACAATGTCATATATTTAGGGTGGCAAACGGTGCATTGAACGACCCATCATGCAATCGCTTCCTACGGACTATCCTGTCACAGTGAGTACAGAGTTAACACCACAGTGACAATTAATGATTCCTCATTGTAGTTGAAAGGTGCCACTCTGCCTATTGGCGATGACGACTTGGACAAGCGGATCGCTGAAATGCAGCAGATGCTTTGCGGTTGTCAAATATCGGATTCAGAACGCTTCACACTTCTTAGAGACCTTGCCGACAATCTGTTCAGTCGTTTTGGGCAGTGGGGCCAGGTACAGGACTTGGAAGAGATTGTCACTTACCGACGTGAAGCACTGAAGCTTTCACCACTCCAAGATCCTAATCGTGCTATTTCTGTGACTGAGCTTGCTTCTGCACTCTGCACACAATTTGAGAAGAAGGGAGATCTCAATGATCTTGAGGAATCCATTCAATACCATCGACAGGCCTTGGAGCTGAGACCTGCACCTCACCCAGATCGATCTCACTCACTCAATAACCTTGCTTTGGCACTCTCCACACGATCTTGGCAGAAGGGAGACCTCAATGACCTAGAGGAATCCATTGAATACTTTCGACAGGTATTGGAGCTGCTTCCTGCACCTCACCCAGATCAATCCTTCCCACTTGGTAACCTTGCTTGGGCGCTCTCCACACGATTTCGGGAGAAGGGAGACCTCAATGACCTTGAGGAATCCATTGAGTACCATCGACAGATGTTAGAGCTGTTTCCTGCACCTCACCCAATTCAATCTACTGCACTCAGTAACCTTGCTTTGGTACTCTCCACACGATTTGAAAAGAAGGGAGATCTCAATGACCTTGAGGAATCCATTCAATACTACCAGCAGGCATTGGAGCTGAGACTTGCACCTCACCCAGATCAATTCTTGTCACTCAATAAACTTGCTTCTGCATTTTCCACACGATTTGAGCAGAAGGGAGACCTCAATGACCTTGAGAAATGTATTGAATACCATCGACAGGCAGTGGAGCTGAGACACCCAGATCAATCCTTCTCACTCAATGACCTTGGTGTTGCACTCTCCACACGATTTGGGCAGAAGGGAGACCTCAATGACCTTAAGGAATCCATTCAATACCACCAACAGGCATTGGAGCTGAGACCTGCACATCATCCAGATCGATTCTTCTCACTCAAGAACCTTGTTTTGACACTCTCCACACTATTTGAGCAGAAGGGAGACCTCAATGACCTTGAGAAATCCAATGAATACCTTCGACAGGCATTGGAGCTGAGACCTGCACCTCACCCAGATCGATCCTTCTTACTCAATGACCTTGCTTTTGCACTCTCCACACGATTTGAGTGGAAGGGAGACCTCAATGACCTTGAGGAATCCATTGAGTACCACCAACAGGCATTGGAGCTGAGACCTGCACCTCATCCAGATCGATTCTTCTCACTCAATAATCTTGCTTTGACACTCTCCACACGATTTAAACAGAAGGGAAACCTCAATGACCTTGAAGAATCCAATGAATACCTTCAACAGGCATTAGAGCTGAGACCTGCACCTCACCCAGATCGATCCTTCTTACTCCATGATCTTGCTTTTGCACTTTCCATACAATTTGAGCAGAAGGGAGACCTGAATGACCTTGAGAAATCCATTGAATACCACCAGCAGGCATTGGAGCTGAGACCTGCACCTCACCCAGATCGATTCTTCTCACTCAATAACCTTGCTTTGGCACTCTGTACACAATTTCAGCAGAAGGGAGACATCAATGACCTTGAGGAATCTATCAAATACCAACGACAAGCATTAGAATTGAGACCTGCACCTCACCCAGATCGATCTAGCTCACTCAATAACCTTGCTTTGGCACTCTTTACATGGTTTGGGGAGAAGGGAGACCTCAATGACCTTGAGGAATCCATTGAATACCATCAACAGGCCTTGGAGCTTATACCTGCACCTGATCAATCCATCTCACTTGATAACCTTGCTTTGGCATTCTCTACACGATTTGGGCTTAAGGGAGACCTCAATGACCTTGAGGAATCCATTCAATACCATCAACAGGCCTTGAAGCTGAGACCTGCACCTCACCCAGATCGATCTCGCTCACTTGACAACCTTGCTTTTGCACTCTCCACACGATTTGGGCAAAAGGGAGACTTCAATGACCTTGAGGAATCCATTGAGTACCATCAACAGGCACTGGAATTGAGACCTGCACCTCACCCAGCTCGATCCTTCTCACTCAATAACCTTGCTTTGTCACTCTCTACACGATTTGACCAGAAGGGAGACCTCAATGACCTTGAGGAGTCTATTAAATACCATCAACAGGCATTGGAGCTGCTCCCTGAACATCACCCAAGTCATTCTAGTGTGCTCAATAACCTTGCTTCAGTACTCTCTAAACGATTTTGGCAGAAGGGAGACCTTAATGATCTTGAAGAATCTATTGAGTACCTTCAACAGGCATTGGAGCTGCTTCCTGCACCTCACCCAGGTCGACACTTTCCACTTGGTAACCTTGCTTCAGCACTCTTTACACGGTTTGAGCAGAAGGGAGAACTAAATGACCTTGAGAAATCTATTGAATATCATCAACAGGCATTAGAGCTACTCCCTGAACATCATCTAAGTCGTCCTAGTGCTCTTAATAACCTTGGTTCTGCACTATCCAAACGATTTCATCAGAAGGGAGATCTCAATGACCTTGAGAAATCCATTGAATACCTTCAACAGGCATTGGAGCTGAGACCTGCACCTCACCCAGATCGATCTCGCTCACTCAATGACCTTGCTTTGGCACTCTCCACACGATTTGAGCAGAAGGGAGACCTCAATAACCTTGATAAATCTATTGAATACCATCAACAGGCATTGGAGCTGAGACCTGCACTGCACCCAGGTCGATCCTTCTCACTCAGTAACCTTGGTTCTGTACTTGCCATACGATTTGTGCAGATGAATGATCTCAATGACCTTGTACAAGCCATTGCATCTTTCCAAGAAGCACTTACTATGCTTCCTCTTGATCATCCAAACCAACATATTGCTGCAAATCTTGGAAGAGCTCTCATTCTCCTTTATACATGGGATAAGGTATCTGATAATCTAGAGAATGCCATTCATGCATTTCGCCATGCCTCAATGAGCAGTATTGTTCCACTGCAGAATAGATTTCAATCTGCATCTACATGGGCACATTTTGCAGACATGTTCAATCACTCCTCTGCTTCAGAAGCTTTCCAGCATGCAATTAGTCTTCTCCCTCTCCTGGCTTCCTTTGATATGAGTCTTCATGGACGCCATGAAGTCCTGGTGCAAACACGTGGTTTTGCATCTAAGGCTTGCAGTTGGGCAGTTTGTTCAGGGAGGTTAGAAACAGCTGTTGAGTATCTGTCTGCAGCCCGGACTGTCTTTTGGTCATAAGCACTGCATCTGCGAGCTCCTTTACATGGTCTGGAAGTTGTTGATTCAGCACTCACAGAGAGACTTCAGGACATAGCATTACAGCTTGAACATGCAGCACACCGTAGTTCCATTCATGGTGGGTTCACTGCAGATGGAAAAGAGATGGACAAAGAAGCAAAGCATTGCCGTAACTTGGTTGAGCAGTGGAACTTGGCTCTAGGACAAGTCCGAGAGCTCCCTGGATTCCAAGATTTTTTGCTTCCAACTACCTTCTCAAAGCTTTGCCAAGCAGCCCTCAATGGACCTGTTGTCATGCTCAGTGTGAATGACACAGGATGTGATGTTCTGATAGTCCAGACTGATGGTGTTAAACATATCCCCATTCCAGACCTGACACACAACCATGTAACAGGACTTTGTCAGCTTACTCAAGATGCATTGGCAAGTAAAGGAGTCTGTGCTGACCTGTCTGGATGGAATGTTGTTGAGACTGACCTACTCCCAACTTTTTTCAGGCAGATGTCAAACAAGAATAATCGAAAAGCATATCAGAAACCAGACATTGGTCAGACCCCTGAGGATAAGTTTTGCTTTGTCTTGAAAGCCATGTGGTCTGCCATTTGCAGTCCCATCATCAAAATTTTGGACCTGAAGGTGAGTACATTCTGTGGTATTCAATAGTTGTCTTATACATGATCTAGAGCATGGAATCTCCACCTCACATTTGGTTGTGTCCTACTGGACCATTTGCATTCCTTCCTATTCATGCAGCTGGTATCTACACTGATGAGGAGCAAGTGTGTTTCTCTGACTATGCAACCATCTCCTATACACCCACCCTTGAGGCACTCCTGAATCCTCAACCTGCTACAGGTCTTCTGGAAGATTTTGAGATGCTTGTGGTAATTGAGCCTGGATCAGGGAGACATCACCTTCCAGCCACTGTATCAGAGCTTGAACAAATTAAGGCTCATGTTCCACATGAATGGCTCACTGTGTTTGGGACACAAGATTCACCTTCATCTGTTGAGAAGGTCACCAGCTCTCTGTCATCTGCTACATTTGCACATTTTGCTTGCCATGGATCACAAGGTGTCAAGCACCCACTTGAGAGTGCTCTCCTTCTCCATGATGGACAGTTAAAAATATCCCAAATCATGCAAAAACATATGCACAATGCATCATTGGCATTCCTTAGTGCATGTGAAACAGCAAAAGGACATGATGGAACTCCAGATGAAGTTATGCATCTCTCTGCATCCCTGTTGTTCTCTGGGTTTCATGGAGTTGTTGGGACAATGTGGTGTGTACAACATTTTATCTGGCAAATGTGCTTATTCCTGTCTAGGGAGATCAAAGATGAGGATGCACCACATGTAGCAGACATCTTTTACAAGTATCTCTTCAGGAAAGGTAAAGGCTTCCTGCCTGATGCCATGGAGGCTGCATATGCCTTGCACTTGGCTGTCAAGAGCCTACGGGTTGATAAGAAAGTTGGCTTTGAAAGATGGGTTCCATTTATTCACCTTGGTATGTAGGTTTCTGAGTCTCACACTGTGGTGTTTGTATCTTTTGTATCTTTTTTATAATCAACCAGAGGAAGCTCATTACTGCACAAAACACCATGCAATTCAAATAACTGGTGCAGTACAGTAACATTATGTGAAAAACAAGATGCTCAAAGACCAACACCATGAGATCTCACAATGCTATCATAAAAGACATCAACAGGATTAGGGATAAATGCAATCAGAGAATTAGCAACAGCAGTCAATGAATTTGATGATGAAGAAGTGATGGGGGTAACAATAGGGGCAACCTGGTCACTTTGTGAGCACACAAGCTCAGAGAGAGCACACATCAAATGGTCTGATGAGGGGGGTAGGACCACAGATCAGCCAGGAACAGAATCTTGGAACATAAGCAATGGAACATATGCAGAGAAGGTGAACAACTTACCATGTCAAGCAACAACAACAGCATTGAGCCAAGACAAGGCACCTGAAAGCAGATGAGGGGGACAAAGAGAAAGTGATGCCAAAAAAAATCTGTCAATGTACTGACAACAGATGTGAGAGGGAGAGCTGTGGAACCATAGAGGAGGGCAGTATGAAGCCAGTAGTCAAGCATCACAAACAACAGGAACAGCAAGTCTGTCACAAGTAATGAGAATGACATCCATTGCAACATCAGGAAAAATTTGGGAAAAAGTGACTAAGGCCCCAGTGTCCCTAGTGTCCTGGGACATCCCAACGCATCCTGAGGTGTCTTAGGATGTCTTAGGGATGTGTCGGGATGTGTTAGGGATGCCTCAGGATGCCTCTAGATGTCCTGAGACACTATAAGGACACTGGGGACACTGGGGCCTTAGTCATCTTTTTCCTGATGAAAATGGGAGGGAAAGAAAGGAGACAGGGAAAGAGGAGGGACCCAAACATATAAAGGAGATGGAAACCAAAGAATGCAATTGAGTGGAGTGGAACTGCATGCAACATCAAAACTGGCAACACTGTCAAAATGTATTGAATTTTTGTTTACATGTAAACAAAAGTTACCCAAAATCCTAAAAAACTAAATGGATTTTCCTTAAGGTTCTTGACATACCTCAAATATGACTTAAGAATTCAAGTCCTTAAGGACAATCCTAAGTCTCCTGAAGGACAATCCTAAGTTTATTGTAAGATATACTCAATGAATACTGAAGTGCAAAGCCTTAAGTGCAAAGTTGAAATCAAGTCACAAGTCATCAATTGTAAGGTAAGTCGTAAGTAAGTCATAAGGTATATGGTTGTAAACTAAGTCATAAGGTGTGGCCAAATGTTCTGATTCATTTTCCTAGTGAGACAATTAAATCATTTCAAGACAATATCTCAGGACTCACTCTTGGTGCATTTCGTTGGCAGCTTGCCATTCTCATCACCACCATTGCCCTCTAAGGCCCGCTTTTTTGTCTCTCGCCCAGAACGCCGAACTACAACTTCTGCCTCCTCTTTCCCCACCTCTTCCAGCTGTACTTTCTGTCTTCTGGCCCTAGGTTGGCGAGCTTTCTTCGTCTGTGTCTTCTTTACCATTGTTGATTTAGGTGGAGCAGTAGGAGGAGGAGCGGAAGACAGAAGAGGAGCGGGAGCTGGGGAAGCTGGAAGAGGAGCAGCTGGAGCAGAAGGAGAAGATAGAAGAGGAGCAGGAGCAGGAGAAGGGGGAGCCAGAAGAGGAGCAGCCGGAGCTGGAGAGGAGCTAGAGCAGGAGGGAGACGGAAGAGGAACAGATGGGGCATGCGGAATCACAGGAGGGTGCTCCTCTGGAGTGCTGTCTGATTCATCATCCCCAGTCTGCTGAACCTCACACTCTGGGTCATCAAACTCCTCTTCTTTCTCATTGTCTTCCAGAAGGCTTGACCGCAAGACTTGCAGTTCAGCAGTTGCTATCTCTAAGTCAATCTGCTCAACCATGGAACTCCTTGAGCGCAGAACAAATGGTGTCTTTGCCGATTCCCAGTCAGCCAGCTGCTCCACTAAAGCAATGGCTTCAGGGTTGCTCAGGGTCTCCACATCAAGGGATTGGCAGAGTGGGAACTTCGTGGTATCCACAAAGACATGAGGGTAGATGTGCATTAGAGAGCAAGGGGTCTTAGGTCCAGCGAGCTTGTCCTCCATAAATAGAGCATCTGCAAAAGCCAGTCAATATAAAACACATTTTAGAGATGTAGCTTACCCCAGCAGGCATCAACGAAGCTGCACAAAATCACTCGAGCATTCCCACCAGTGAGCTCCTCTGTTTTCAAGCCTTCAGGCAGTCGTACAGTGTTCGCTTCGACATTGATAACCTGGGTATCCACTGCGACTGTTATTTCAGACCTGGAAGTTGGTGATTTCTTACCTGGAAGAACCATTTCCGCCCATTGCGCAAAATGTTCCATTGTTTCATCAAAGCGACAGGCAGTGAATTCACTGCTCTCATTGGCAACACAGTGTCTGGGTGCTCTGCAGTTAGTTAGAACACTCGCACTGGACAGAGGAACCATACTCACGTCCCAGTGATCATCTGCCCCGTATTCAAGTCTCGCCATGTGTAAAGGAGAAGGAACTCTATGTTTCCCAGATGTCCCGAGCGACTTAAACTCTTCAGGGACAACACAGTGTTTGTGGCAAAGTTCCTGCGGTTCCTGAAGCCTTCGTTAAGCAGACAACAGAGCAGAGACGAGCATTTACATTTTAATATCTTTCGGCACCACTTTGTTCTCCCACTCCTCTTTACCCTGTTCATCTTCCTGCACCCATAACTGTCCCGCTGCAGTGCTGAACAGACTGCCAGTGTTCTTGGTGTGTGGCAAAGTCTCAGCCAAGCATTCGATTTCGTCCTTCTCCTTGACAAACATCGCATATCCACTAGGCTCCAGACGAAGGTCGATCAGAGCGTGAGCACAATCGTGCAGGACTTTGGAGTCTGCTGGACGAGCTGGAGCTGGAGCTTCAGAGTGCACCACCTGCTGTAATAGCAGTGTTTTCTTTGTAAAACTGGAGCAAGATCAGTGAGTCTTTGAGCTATCGATATTCGGTCAATAACTAAACTTGCCCAGGCGCAAAATCGGCAGTCTTGTACAGGCTGACAAGGAACATGCCTTACAAACGAATCGAATCGAAATCACCAAGCGACGTGTCAAATTAGATGAGCGGCAGGCTGATTGGAGAGAATGTCAATTGTTACTCATCCCACGCATTCAGGATAAAGTGCTTGCAGAACGGATGCATAGATGTCTTCCAGAAGAGCACAAACTCTGGCTACCTTCCCATTTCTTGTCAGCAGATCGCAGCCACCTAGGCCTGATGTCTGCCGCCAAGCTGGAGTGTGAATTTCGGCAGGGAGAAGCCTATGATGCTATTTTTGCCCTTCAATGCACCATGAAGAACTACTGGGCAGGTTTTGATCGCAAGGTGAAGCAAAGTCGAGGCCAGGCACAAAACACATGTTCAACCATGCATCTGGATGCCATGAGAGAGAAATGAGATGAGCAGATGCAGCATTACAGGGCTGCTCGTCAAGTGTTGATCTCGTTGGGCTTTATTGATCCCAGCAACAAGGACTCTGAATTTCCTGAGCTTTCTCTTGCTGATATTCAGCGCAAGTCTACTGAACGAGGAAGACACAATGGGGATTCTAGAAGAACAGATGGGCGTCTGTGGACCTTGGGAAGATCTCAATCAGTAGACGCTTGTCTTTCAGATGATGATGAGAAGAAGGGTGACACTGTAGAGATGACTTTTGCATCCATAAACAATCTATGTAAGTGTTGGCTGTTGCTCAGTGTGTTGTTAGACTGACGGTGTATAGATCTTGGGACCCAGATGACTACACGAAGTAAGTTATATTACCAGTCAATGCTATGTGGTTTTATTGACCTGCCCTGAGATAACAAGGCTCCGAAAGCCAAAGGCTCACCTCATAAAAGGTCAAGCACCAACATCCCAAACGCCGGAGACTCAGTTGGGAAAACACTGCCTGAAACCACTTCAGAAAAAGTGGCAAGCAATGTAGACCAAACAGACCAAAAGGAAGCTGTAGACCAACGTCCTAATGGCTGGATATGGGGGATAGGAAAGAGAAAACATATGAATGCTGAAGAAATTGAACAGTGGCAGTATGAGAGTAAGTGGCATTGTCTTGTCTTGTTTTAATCCAAAGCTAATTTGGTGTAGGTGACAAAGTGCAATTCTTCCGTGCAGAAGGAGAGATGTACCAGTGGTATGAACACTATGAAGCGAAGCATGGGGACCTGGACTGCTGCCGATTGGCTTTGGAATATGCAATGAATGCCTGGAGCACTGTTCAACCTGCAAGCTTGGGGTATTGTGCCTATGTGAGAAAACAGGCAGCAATGTTGAGGCTCCTTGCACTAGAGGCAAAGCACTTGTATGAGACAAAGGGAGACAAAGAGTTTGCAGCTTCTAGAGAGGGGACTACATTGGCAGATCGTATCGCAGCATGGAGGGAGGGGGAGTTTGCATGGATGGATGAAATGGTATGTTAAGTTTCTGTACTATGCACAAGGACTAATGAGTCTGCAGAAGATTCATCGTGCATACTGTGTATGTGGTTAGACCCATTCAAATGCAAAATCTAATTAATCCCAGGATTTCTGAGCCAAATACTCAAATGGTTGCTGACACTAAGGCATTGTGGACCTTAAGACCAACCACTTAAGTTTTGATTCTCAACACTGAACTTTAAGTATGACTTAGGACTTAGTGTCCATCTGACTTAGGACTTACCTTAGGACTTAGCATAGGTATGACTTAGGACTTACCTTAGGTACAACTTAAGAAGATGACATAGGACTAAATGATAGGCCTGAACTTAAGTAAGTCATAAGATTTACAACTTAAGTATTATATTGAAGAACACCTTAAGACTTTCTTAAGCCTACCTGGTCCTAAGGTAAACTTTGAGGTATGTCAGTCTTTCTTATGACTGATCGGTATGGTTATGGAAATCCTGATCATGCCAAGGAGGGTGCAGGATGCGATCCCGTGACCCAGGGGGGAGGGGGGGTCCAGTCTCACTGAATTGAGGTTACGTATTGCACATCTGAATAGCCCTCAGAATCCTGAATTAGTGTATTAGAGTCAAAATAAAGCTAATTACCAACTGTATAACAACAATGGTTGAAACAAGGTGAGTATTACAGCTTCCATGTTTCAACAAAGCCTCCTTGATCTCTGGGCTTGTGTCATCTGACAGCCCACTAGGTGCTCGATCACTGCGTATTGGAAACTCTATTGTTGGATTTGATACACATATACCTTCAAGATGGCTCTGTTCATCCTGTGGTCTATCAAAAAAGCAAGTTTGGTCATGTGCACATGATGAGAAATTACTATATAAGGCAAGGGGGTCCCTTCACTGATGCTGAAATTCACAGATGTACCTATAGTAGGATAGCCAGATCCCACACCCCCCTTGGATCATGCACCAAACCTTAAATTAGTGGACCCTAAAGCCCTCTACCTAAAGGCAGCAAAAATAACTTGCATCCAAGAGCAAACAAAAAGTAAAAGTAAAAGTAGCTTGAAAAGGAAGTCCAGACATCCTTTGCAATTTCACATCACTTTTAGTCTACTTTTGGCATTCCTTTTTATGATAATTATTGAGTGCCGGTTCCGAACTGGCATAGCCCGCTACCTGTCATATGAAGCTGTGGATCTCTGATTAGTCTCCTGTAGTCAGCCTCTAAATAGCTCTGATATGACAGTTGATACCTTGGCTATTAGATCTCTGATTATAAGTTGATTTCATGTATGTAGTGTTAGCTTGAAGTTGTGGAATCTCAGTGTCCCCCATATTAGTCAATCCTGTTGAATCTAGAAGACACGTTAGCTCAGACGCTGATGTAGAACGACTCTATTTTACCTAGAAGACACGTTAGCTACTGTTACTTAGTTAGTATGTCTTCTATATGAACGTGGGTTGATCTCACCTCAGACACTGATGTAGAATGACTGAGGAAAGGATCAACCTGCCACAACATGTCTGTATAATGACACGTGATTGTGTGACATCATGACACTCAACACTCCTCCTCAATGTCAACATCATGCGTGGAAGAAAGTGAAATGAAAGAAATGAAAGAAAACAGAATACACACTCCTCCTCACTCTCATTAGCTCAAACCCAGTAAACGTCTGAACCAAAGGAAAGGGGTTATAGGCAAAGGTTTTGTGAAGATGTCAGCTAGGTTATCCGATGTAGGGATGCAACACATCAAAATTTGGCCTTTGTTGATACACTGCCAGATGTAATGATATCGAATATCAAAATGTTTTGAACGTGAATGGAACTGAGGGTCCAGAGCCAGACAAATGGCACCATTGTTATCACAATGGAATGGTGTCACATCATCTCCCTTTTTACTGCAAAGCAGGGGAACCGTCTCAGCAACATGAACAGGCAGGGGGATAAGGGACAGCATTGTTCATAGCCACAAAGCCTCCTTGCATGATTCCAATGCAGTGATGTATTCAGCTTCCGTGGATGAAGTCGCAACGACTTTTTGTTTCCTAGCTGACCAGGAAATCACCCCACTACCAAGGGAGTAACAATAACCCACTGAAGAGCAATGACCGTCATGACAATCCCCCCATGAGGAGTCAGTGAAGCCAATGAGATCCAATGCACCTCCTCCCAATCGCAAATGAAGGTCCCTCGTACCTTTCAAATACCATACCACTCGAATAGCCGCATCCCAATGAGAGCATCTAAAACAGTCCAAGTATTCTGAAAGCTTCTGAACAGCATACAAAATATCCAGCCAACTCCCAAGTGAGGGGTAGAGTAGTTGCCCGATAAGCAAACGATAGGGCAGTTTAGACAGAGCATGACACTCCTCCTTGGACAGAACCTCATTGGGGGGTGGTCTGACCAAGAAGGTGTTGGCATTTTTGGCCATTGGAGTAGATGCTGGGTATGCTTCCCATTGCCCAAACTCCTTGATGATCCAATCGATCATGGCTTTCTGTGAAACATAGACAAACCTGTTCTCCCAGTCTTGTTCTATCTCAATCCCCAAACAAAAATCTGCATCTCCTTCTGCTATGGTCCATTCCGACTTCAATTGTTGTTTGAATCTGTCATTTTCCTCCACAGAGCTGGCAACAGAGATAAAATCATCCACATGGATGGCCACCAACATGATCCTGGTTTCAGTTCTCCACACATACATGCAGTACTCACACTCAAGTTGCATGAACCCTCACAACACCATCTTCTCGTGCATAGTTTTGCTCCAGATATGACCAGCCTGGTGCATGCCATAAATTCCCTTCTCAACACGCCATACCCAGTCTTCTTTTCCTTCCTCCTCGAAACCTTCCAGCTGTGCCATATATTGGATCTCATCAGGGTCAAGAACACCATGAAGGAAAGCTTGTTTGACGTCAAACTGTTGCATGTCCCAATCCAGTGAAGTGGCAATGTACAGAAGCAATTGGAAAGATTCCATTCTGGCAGTTGGTGATGTTGTCCTGTTATAGTCGCGACCAAGGATCTGCTCGTATCCACATAGGACATACCAAGCTTTGAACTGAATCGGGTTACCATCCTTATCCTGCTTGACAGTAAGCACCCACTTCCCTTTCAAAACCTTTCGATCCTTGGGAACCTCTGACCACAGAACCAAAGTAAAGACCTTCATCTCCTCTATGCCCTTCACCTCCACTTTGCAAGCAGCACGCCACTTCTCTGTGTGTTCAGTTTGCATTGCAGCTTTGTAACTCACAGGATCTTCAATATCGGGCAGCTCTTCCCCCATGGCAGCTAAGCCCTCCAATACATCATCCAAGTTATTGAAAGGTAACGATGAGTCTGGCCCCTGCTCTCCATTGCGCATGGATGACAAAAAAGCAGAAAGGGCCTGTTAAAGATCAGAATCAGAAGGGGATTGGTTCTGTACCTGTTCTTGACACCTAGCTTTTTTTCGCATCTTTCCTCACATCAGCTTCTAAGGCCGCCTCCTTCTTTGCCATCGGTTTGGAAACCCTCTTGGGGCACAGCTCAGGAATGACGTCTTCTTCATCAACTACCTCCTCTATGGTGGTTGCCATCTTCGCTGGAGTTGAAGGAACCTCACAGGGCCCTGGCTCAGGATCAACCACTGATGTACCTTGATCTACAGGTTCATACTGTCCTACAGTGTCGTTTACAGCTGTGTTTGAAGGTATTTCGATGTTGAATTCTTTGGTTTCAGTCTTGCATCAGTCATAGTCCCTGTTGTTGGGTTGTCCAAGAATGGTACCAGGGTGCAGTTCCTGGGTTTCCGTGTCCTTCCATTTGACAAAGCGAACATGAAAAGATTCCATGACTTTGTGTGTGGAGTGGTGATAGCATCAGTAAGCTTTTGAATCTCGGGCATATCCGACAAGGACGCATTCTTCCCTCCTTGGCCCAACTTTCTGTGAGCCCTTTGGATTCAGAACAAACACCTTGCATCCAATCTCCCTCATGTGGCTCAGGTCTGGCTTCCAACCTTTATAAGCTTCAAAGGGGGTCTTTTGGATTGCTTTACTGAAAGTTCTTGCTCAGGTGTAGGCAGCTGTGGCCATAAACTTGTCCCAGTGATTTGGTGGTAAGCCACAAGAGATGCGCATAGCCCGCACCTGATTCATCAGATGAATATGTTCACCCCTCCCATTCTGTGCAGACGTGTCGGGGGCCATGTAGCAGACTGTAATGCCACGCTCTGCACACCAAGCATCAAAGTGATGGCTCTTTACTCACCCTGATCGATTGTGAAAAAGGCTATCTTGCAATTCAGTCTGTTCTGCTCCCGATTAGCCCATGCAATGACAATGTCAAAAGCCTCATCCTTTGACTTCGCCCCAAAAGACCAAGGGTGACCAGAACATTCGTCCAGAATATCGACTGAATATCTATTCTTCGAGGTGGATAGGATATGCAGACCACAGAGGTCAATAAAAACTTTGTGTAAGGGTACATTGGACTTTTCTCCCACTTGAACTTTCGGAACTGAACTACAAGTCTGCTTTCCCAAGATACAAGACTCACAAACGGGTGGGTCGCTAGACAAATCGATAGGCATACCTGTAGCTAAATTGCCAGTAGCCATGTCTAATATAGATTGATTGTTGATGTGCCTGAGTCTATGGTGCCATGTATCAAGGTCAGGAAGACATGTTGGTTGTGAAAGAAACGCACTGTTGATGGGGCAGAAAATAGAGGTGTGATTGAGCTTGTACACATTCCTGCCGGGTATGATTTCTCCTGTCACAATCAAGGTACCTCCAGCCTTCTTATTATGAATTTCTGTGGTAGGAAAATCAAAAACAGTGGTGAACCCTGCTTTTGAAAGCAAGGCTACCGAAATGAGGTGCACAGTGGATTCGGGCATGAATAAAACCAGTTCCAGGAGAACATAAGATCCCCAGCCAAGTTTAATCTTAATGGCACCAATCCCACCTGCTGCAACAGAACTCCCACCAAGGCCTTTGATGGAGTGAGGTTGTGATAATGGATGAAGATCAATGAAGTCCATACGATCAGGTGAGATATGAATAGACACACAAGTGTCCATCAGGAACAGGGAATCATTAGGTATGTCAGTATGGTGGGAGGTAGCAGGTGATACTGCTGGAACAGTTGCCTTGAATGCAACTTCAGTATGACGACACCGCAGCCAATCCATAGAAGCATATAGAGGGTTGTTTTCAACGACAATGGAAGCCTCATACTCGCTAATGTCAGCTGCAGACATTGACGCCATCACCCAAGCATCAATAATAGAGGTGACAGGGGAAGTTGCGAGAGATGTAAGTGCCGAGAAGTGAGCCTCAGACACCATTTCTGCAGGTGCAGCCCTTGTTCCCTTGGCAGCTTTGGCATCTTCCCTCTGTTTTGCTCGAGCTTCTGAAACGGTCTTGCTAGCCATACTGCCCCCAGGTTGGATACAGTAAGGAAGAGTATGACCTTCCTTTCCGCAAGCAGTGTTTGCACAGACAGGGCGAGGTTTAGCAGAGTGAGAGGATACATGATGAGCTTCTGCAAGCACAGTAGTTGCCAGCTCCTTAGGATCCAGCTGCTCTCTGGTGATCTGAGCGATGATACTATCTGAACCAAATGGTGTGGCCTTAGTTGCTGCAGCCACAGCATTGTTGATATCACAATGCAGTTGTGGATAATTTGCTTTCAATGCATGGACCAACAACAAAGACAGAAAAACTTCTGGGGTTGGAGAACCCATCGCCCATATTTCATCGTTCAGACTGTGAATCTTCTGCATGGTGGAATCAAGGGGAGTATCACAATCAAAAGAAATAGTTAATGCAGAGGAAATCAAGGACAGTTGGGAAGTGGGACCACACTGTTCATGACGGTGTTTCAGAAAAATATAAAGTTTGGATGCAAGAGAAACATTTGCAATGAAAGCCAACTCGATCTTTGACATCTTGGAGCACATGAAAGCGCATACTGCCTGGTTGTTCATATACCAATTTTGACTTGCCATTGGCTCAGCAAGTCTATCAGGACCGGTATAGGATGGGTCAAGATGAGGGGAAAGGAAGCCGAACATGGCGAGAGACGTGCACAATGCACAGTTCCAATCAAGCCAGTTGCAAGCAGAATAGTTGAGTTCAGGTGCCCCAGACACCCAAGCAGATGGAGTGATGGACTGAAGTACAACTGAAGGATGTGTATGGTCCAAGCAAGCGAGATCATTGAGAGCAAAACAAGAGTTATGGCATTGGGACATAAAATCAACAAAGTCTGCCCTCATCCTCGGAGACATTTCGTCCGTGGCCAATGCGGACTTTCCAGGCAGAATGGGAGGCGTACTCTCTGGCTTCTGTACCTGAGGCGAATTAGCAGTGCCATTGGTCGAACATGTTGCCAGGGGCATAATAGAAGAAAAACAGTTTGAGTCACAAGAAATACGTGTTATTCAGCAATGTCAATGAAGGGGTTGTAGATCAATAAAGGCCCATAACCTGTTGAATCTAGAACCCTAGAAGACACATTAGCTCAGACGCTGATGTAGAACAACTCTATTTTACCTAGAAGACACATTAGCTACTTGTACTTAGTTAGTATGTCTTCTATATGAAGGTGGGTTGATCTCACCTCAGACGCTGATGTAGAACGACTGAGGAAAGGATCAACCCGCCACAACACATCTATATAATGACACATGATTGTGTGACATCATGACACTCAAATCCATGGAGCTTGAGGAGCTGAATTAGTACATTGTGATCAGAAGTAAAACAAGATGATCTTAAGCCAACACCACAAGATTTGACAATATTGTGATAAAAAATACCAACAACAAAATCAACAGATGGAACAGCACAGATATTCTCATGGTCCGAGACCAAAGAGGATGATAAAGCTTGAGGAATATGAATGGAGCTAGAGACAGCAGCCACAGCATCACTTGGAGGATTAATATTATCAAGGTCACTTTGAACAGATGAAACAACAGGAGCAACATTTAGGGTATCACCTGACATAGAAGTCGGAATGGCAGACACTAAAATACAAGATTAACAAGATCAAAATGAAGGAGGGACATACCACAAGCAACGGAAACAGTGTTAAGCCAATTGTGATCTAGAACCAAACAACCAATGGAAGTGGACAGTTGAATGACAATAAGGGAAGAGACCTCGAAGCCATCCAGATACCAGCAACGGATGTGACAAGGAGTGGCTCGAAACCACACAGAAGGACAAAATGAAGTGGAAAGTCTGCAATTGAAAGTGACAGGGATGTAATGAGTGTCGAAAAATGCTGAGAGGAGGAAGACATTGGGGGGACAGGCATTGGAAATGAAAAAAATGTCAGATAACATTATTTAAAGGAGACAGGACCCGAGTTATAATGCATTGGAGTAGAACAGAGCAGCATTGGAGTAGCTGTTAGCACCAAGAGATTGGCAAGGGCAAAAGCATGCGGTCTTTGTTTGTAGACAAATCAAACTGCACAGCAAATTCTCCAAAATCCTGATGGTGTGCGAAACCTTAAAAAAGATGCATGATAGAACCCTCTACCTAAAGGTAGTGGGAATTACAGTCATGGGAAAGTAGAACTATCCTACTTTTTATCTCCTTTTACTAAAAATTTGAGGAGGGGGTTCAAGGTAGCTACTTTTGGATCACTTTTTATTTCACTTTTGAATCATTTTACTGCCAAATTGACAAAAAGTAGAGAAAAAGTGATGTTTAAAAGTGGCTGAAAAAGCTAACTTTGAACACCACTATTAAATAATTGACTTAGAGCCACCTTACCCTTTCCCCTTGCTTTCTCCTCATCAGTCTCTTTTAGCACTGTGGACTTGTACACCCCAACACTGAAGATGATAAGATATTGATAAGATAGGGTAAGATTAATAACTTAGCTGTAACTGGTAGGCCTTACATACCCTTTGCATACCCTCAAATCATAGTAGCAAGTAAAATGTGTTGAATTCTGGAATAGACTTGCCTTTTTCTTAGCACCTACAGACTCTTGAAAAGCCTTAGATTCACACTGTGAGGCCTCAGAATTCCAAGGGGGGTGCAGGATCTGACTATCCTACCATAGGTACATCTGTGAATTTCAGCATCAGCGAAGGGACCCCCTCCCCTCTTGCCTTATATAGTAGTTTCTCATCACGTGCATATGACCAAATTTCATATCAAGTCTAAGTAATCAAAATCTACACTTTTTTTGATGGACCACAGGATGAACAGAGCCATCTTGAAGGTATATCTGTGTCAAATCCAATGATAGGGTTTCTAATATGCAGTGATGGAACACCTAGTGGACTGTCAGATGACACAAGTTCAGAGACAAGGAGGCTTCGTTGATACACAGAAGCTGTAGTACTCACTTCATTTCAACCATTGTTGGTAATTAGCTTTTTAAGACTTTATTTTGACTCTAATACACCAAGGGGGTGGCGGGATTGCAGAAAATGATATAGGGTACATCTACAAATTTCGGCAGCCTTGAGACCCCTCCCCCCCCAAAAAGAGAAATTTCCCAGCACATGACCTTCTAAAAATACTTTTTCTTGTCAGAACTCAGTCAAGATTCTATTAAATCTGTTATAACAGTGATAGAATTCAGTAAACTGCATAGATGCTCAATAAGTGCTCTGTTTGAAGGTTCTCAAAGAGTTTCAGCAATATGTCACAGGGTGACACCACGTGAGACTATGATGAGATCACTTCCTTAATATAGGTGGTAGCAACCTGGGTGGCCCTTTCTATGCAGGGGAAGACCCAGATTGCTTGAAGCATGTCTTCTGAATGTGTTTACATGTGTTTGTGACTCTGCAAACCCATATTTACCTGACACACAAATATTTTTTTCAGCTGACCTGGGACCCCCC
>QLOY01006345.1:0-10313 GCA_003313965.1 Megacollybia marginata
GAGCTTTGATCAACTGTCAATTGAACACGCCCACACCTACGTCCCTAATACGTACTCGGTACAAACTTCGGGCTTATCGGGTTCTGTGGCGCTGCTTCTACTCCACGTGAGTATGTCCCATCGACTGCTGGCTCGATCGATGGCAGAATACAAACGTCTACTCAGAGATGAAGTTAGGGTTCTGAATCTGAAGCACTCATCCAATGGCGGAAAGGAGATCGAGGCTTAAGCTCCGCCATGGCCTTCTCGGAGATGAAAGCGTGGAGTAGGATTCTCGAAGCTTTGACATGCGTTTCAATAGCAGAAGGAGAGAAAAAAGCTCTCGAAGCCTTGATTGAATTCCAAGGACGGACTTAGGACTTGAGGAATTATCTTCTCAACGTCTTTGGATCCCTTTGGTTGCAGTTGTTGGACGTACAACAACGATATGACCATATATAGATCTTTGGCTCGACTTTGGATAAATAGCAGCCCTACAATCCGTATCCGTAGGATTATCTCCTGTGCATAATCGGTCAAGCTTTGAATCTCAGACTCCATCATGCGCTTCAATTTTCTTTCCATTGTAACAGCCTGCGTTGCAATTACTGCAGTAAACGCTTCTCCTAAGAGCGACACCCCTGATACCGCCTTGAATTCAACGCAAGTGGTAAGTCGGCATGCACCGTCCTCTGTACACAAGCTCACTGTCACCTTCCAGCATGCTGTGTCCGATGGCTCTGAAGAAGGAAAGGTTGGTCCTCACGGGGACCGAGGTCTGAATGGTCGGGCTGAAGGATGGGATATAGGGGAGAAAGGGGATGGTGCGATGTTTGGGGCTTTTGGGTGTTCTCTTGTACTCTGGAAATGTCAGTAAACTACTCTAAATCTTACTCTGGTCGTGCCCGAATGAATCCTCTTCAAACGGGTGTGCTCTGGGCTCGGGCTCGCTCTTGGCTCTGAATCAGGATTGATTGGTCATGTGACAGGTTACAAAAGCGGTACTATGTCCATACAAATGTTCATATCAATGAAAATAATGAGATAAAAGCCTTCCTAGACCTCTGAGAACATCTACCAGCATTCCACCAGGCTTGAACCACATCACTGTGAGGGTGGTCAGTCCTCAATCACACTTGCTCAAGGTGTGTATGATGATCGGGTGGTGCGGGTATCTGGAATCATCAGTTTCAGTTGGCATGGTAGGTAGTAAGTATCAAAAGGAAGGAGTATAGTAGAAAATTGAGTATCAAAAGTATTTGATGATGGGGTAAATATCAACATGAGTTGGGTGGTGGTGATAGAATAAGGTTGAATTGTGATCTGTGAAGTTAGCATAGATAATCGGATGTTGAGAAGGGGTAAGCATAGTTGAAGGCATACTTGAAGCATCTAGAAATAGTCAGTATTAACAAGGTATAATGTGAATCAAGGTTTGAAGAGGCTGAAGAAGGGGTGATGACCAATAGGTCACACCACCCTTCTACAGCTCTATCTATGCTTGCTCAGTTTTAGGCTTTGGTGGTGATTGTACTACGTTGTACTTCAAAGACGGAGTGTGCGCAGATGTTCCTGCTAATTGGAATGATTACATCAATGCGGTTCGGCCTGACGCAGGGTGGTTCTGTTACGTATACGAGTATGTGGATATCACATTGCATTTGACAAGTCTCTAATCCAGCACAAGGGCACCTGCCTGTAACTCGTACTACCGCCTTGCCTTTGAGGACAAAGCCAACAATTTGGGTGCGCAGTACTTCTACAACGTCGTCTCCTCGTACAAGTGTGAGAGAATCTCGTGGTATAGTCTTAAAATTTCCCCGCCTGACCTAAATTTGATAACCTTTTAGCTAATTGGGCTCGAATACTGTTAGTACAGTCGCGTTCATTGAAATATGTAACTATTTTGTGAAATCTCGATATGATGACAAGTCCAAGACATTGCGAGGTGGTTTCACGATCATTTAGCTATAGATTTTTCTTCCCCGCTCTGCGGAACTTGAAAACACTTGTGCCAAGTGTTTGGATTAACATCGTGACATACGCTGATGTACCCTGACCGAACAACTTCGTATATGTGATGCACACCTCTTAGTGCAAACTAATGAAAAGTACGTGATGGATCACTCGCACTGTTTGAGTTGAAGTAGCACGATCGGCTAAGAAAAACAGCGTTGTGTTGCCGAGTATCTCCTTTACAAACTGCTGTGCACTCGATTCAACTTTATAATCGCGAGTGCAGCAGAAACGCCTGATTTGAGAACGGGGAATACATCTGTACACTCCTTCAGGCATTGAAGTGAGAGTTGGCTGCTGCTAGTGTGACGGATATATTGTCATTCTCAGGCGGCGTGGACTTTCCTGAGTGAGTTGAAGAATTGAGTGCGAGAGCATTGTTAGAGTACTTCCATGCCCATTCAATTGCGCAGCTTCCCGCATCTTTACCGTGAGGCCTGTTGGCCGACCAGCAAAATATTTACTTTGCAGGGAGTAGTCCATTGGTTATACTCGGCAGAAGATGAAGCAACGCCACATATTGGTGCTTGAGCAGAAAACGCATGTACTTTAGTATGTAGACACGTCTGAATTGAAGTTACTCGGACCGACTCGAGTGACGTACAATCATAATCTTTCTGATATCAGAAGACTAGTAAGCGACAATTCTAGTATGGTTCCCAGCAGCGACAGCAGTGGAAGTACATAATCAGGCATACTCGGGAGAAGCAGAAGTAGATACAGCATATGAAACCTGAATGCGTAGTTACTTGCAAGCTATATTTTCCCTCATCGGCACCTGTTACCTCACCACCCGGCAGTGAATCGAGTTTGCTTGTTGTTTTAAGCAGTGATAGAGCGGAAGTACAAAGACCTACGTAGTAGATTCAGAATTTCTGTATTTATTTTGAGCAGATAACTGGGGAAACACATAAATCGAGAGTTCGTCAGGCTGTTGATAGTTATAACAGGTAGTTGTCTTGCCGGCGTCGCCAGCCCGGACCAAGACTTAATGTGGCGAATCAGAGTCATAATCTCAGAGATTTGAGACTTGAAGAACTCTCAATTTTGACACTGTAATACTTGCTACTTAGAACAAGCTAGGAGACGGAAAAACGCGCCTACATACTTAATACATTCCGCCATTTCGGCTTCTGTGGCGGTGCTTCTCCTTCTCCCTAGTTAGACAGATCTTCTGACCGCGTGTTAAATTCTGATTGCTGTAGTATATGCAGTTTCAGCTTAGGAGTAGCAGGAAAAAGAGGCGAAAAACGGATAGGTACACTGACAGACCGGAATCTGGTTGGCTTTGTGGTTAAATTGGATTGAGGACGAGGTTTTTTTTATCAGACCTTGAGTTCAAGTACGGCATAGTATCTGACTTTTTAGTCTACATCGCCACTGAATACGCCTTGAGTTCCGATTGTTGCCGTATATACAGTTCCGTTTAGCTTAATTGCTAAATGTGGTTGCGGTCAACTCGAATCTGCGTCACTACTATTTCAGGAGCCATTACTTTCGAGCATCCACCGACGTGTATTTTTTTTTAATGGATTATGTCACAAGATGGCATTGCAACTCCAATAACCCATTAAAGGGCTTCCTCACTGTCATTTTGCGGTCGCAAGCTTGGTGAAATTTGACACGCTTAAGGTCCAAAACGAGTTTCCAGTTCTAATAGGGCTCTCCTGTCTCATCCGGTGTGAGATATCGGAAAGCCCCCTTGCTCATATTCCTCCCTTCTTGCCTCCTCCAGCTCCTCCTCCAGTCTGCTTACCGACCTCCACCTCCTTCCATCATCCACCCTCCTCCCTCGATCTCCTCCTTGCCATTTCATCCTTCTCCCGTCTGCTCCAAATCCCCCACTTCTCTCGGCGAGGACGGATCAAGTGGGTCTGTCCTTTAATGAATGTCATTACATAGAGGACACAAATGGAAAGCAGATAGCTGCCTCTACGGTGGATGCCATCGCATGCGAGATCGAGTTCGAATACGACATGGTATTTTTACGTTGCCACTGAATATACTTTAGATTTCGACTGTTGTTTAACACAAGGATCGCTTTAGCTCAGTTGCTAAATGCGGTTGTCTCCCTCAGTTTTCAACTCTATTTTTTCTTCGGAGACACTACGTTCGAGTACACCCCAGTGCTTTTTTTCGATAGATTCTGTCGAAACATTCTTCTCTTCCTCCTTCTATTCCAGGGCTCGGATTCGATTCCAACTCTATGAACATTCGAAAATTGCTTCGTTAATAGCTCGATCGCAGTCACTCGCAACATGGTGCACCCTTTCGTTGCCAGTGTCCAACTTCAAGCTGTTGAGAGCATGTGCCACTCAGTGTTCTATTGTTTGCTTACGGTGCTACGGCCGGCTTGGATTTCTACGGCTGAGAATATGCACTCACAACTGTTTAACCTAGTGTTTCAGTAAACCCATTTAGTTTATGTGTAATCGCTAAAGGGTATGATGAGATGACATCACTGTTTTAGATAGATCCTGAGTTCGAGTTGGAGCAGTGGAAATGTATTCACGGCCCTTTTTGTGTTTCATGCGAGTCGCAACTTGTAGCATCCTCATCAAGTCTTTTTCTCAGACAGATGTATTTATTTAAATAATGATGTAGCAATGTCCGAGACTCCGAGTGGCCAAACTTTGGTTTTACAATGTTGTAACTGGTAAGTTAAGACTGCGAAAGTGATCAACATCTCTCACTCTACTCGAATCAATGTTGGTTATTGCTTCGGGTGGTTGCTAGAGCCTAGCAGTTGTTAGTGAATTGTTTATGAATCGAGGCGCCTTCATACTTACTAGCACTTGCATCATCTACACTGATGAGATCGTTGCCGGTATTAAATTTAACAGCATGCTCATACAGTCTGGTAGCCATGTGGCATAGCTTGAGATACAATACTCCAACATCCAATTCTCCGCTACATTGAGAAGAAGCGTTATGCGTGACCAAAGTCACACCGGAAGTTCTCTTCGCTCGCATTGATTTAGAGGTGTGGCTCACTCTCACCACTCTCTTTTCTTACTATCTCCCTAGGCTTTGCATGAATATCCTCATCTCTATTGTCATTCTTGTGGTTCCGTTACTGCATAGTAAGTATGGTCAATCATCGAATCCTGTCGAGACCTGAAAACACATCTCGTCTCCTCATTGTTAAATTTCCCACTCGCTCAGCGCTCAGCAGTTTAGACGTTCATGTTGGAGCAATTAAAATCTCTAATACCACGTCCTTAAATCCGTGCTTGAGATCGGACCTTACATCTCTGTTGTTTATGCTTGCCCTATCCTCCTAAAGGTCTTCTTTCTCTGCAAAGGACACATTCGTCTCTTGCCTTGACCGGTTGAGACGAGCGCCTGGTGGTTGCTAACTGTGTCACTGCAATGGAGAACATGTCTCTTCTCCTCCAATATACGCCTGGAACCGCAATACAGCCCAACTCCGAGACTCGCACTCGAGTGTTAGGCAAGCCCATTGTGCATCCCCATCACCACCTATATACCTCAATCTGATTAGCTTTGTGGTTAAATTGGATAATGATCAGGGACGAAATTATGACAGTCAGATCTCAAGTTCAAGTACGGTATAGTATCTTCAATATCACCACCGAATACGTGTTAAATTCTGACTGCTGTAGTATATGCAATTTTAGCTTAGTTGTTAAACGGTTGCGTTCTTTTGACTTGCCTTTTTGTCATTTTATTCAGGAGACCTTAAGTTCGAGTACCCATCGGTGTATTTTTTCTTCGAATGAAAACATTCCTCTATTCTAGGATTCCATTCCAACTCCTATATGGAATGGACATCCCAAAAAGGAGTCGTTAACATTATGGATCGATCGGAGAGCGTCTACCAATCACCCGGAACATTACATCAGTTGTCGCCAGTGTCCAAGCTGTTGATAGCATGTGGAAGTATGTCACTCTTTCACATTGTTGTTTGCTGACAATGCTCCTCTACGCTGTGAAAGTTCAGATCTGTACGGGTGAATAGAAATGTTTACTAACTCATCTAGCTTAGTGGTAATTGCTGAATGAGTTGATATTGTTACAACTCTGACCTTTAGAGGTCTCGAGTTTGAGTTGGAGCAGCGCGCACATTTTTCTGGCCTTTGTTGCGTTTCATGCGAGTCGTGTACCCCTAGTGTCCTCATCAATGTACTGACTTGTTGCTCGGACAGATGTAGTTAAATCATGATGGAACAAGGTCCTTATATACATGTAGGTACTTAGCCCAATTTTTTGGCTACAAGTGTTCCAAGTTGAGACTGAAAATTATCAATACCTCTCACCCTTAGATACCTCGATTCGATCCCGATTATCGCTTCCAGTGGCTGTCAGCAGTACATGAATGACAAGAAGGCGCCTTACTAGCGCCTGCATCATCTACATTGGATCATTGCCGGTGTCCAAATTAATAGAACGTTCAAACAGTCTGGCAAATGGTCTGTCCTTTGCATAATACGAGATGCTCCAGTATTCGACTCACTGTTACAATCCTTGCGTGCAAGTTTGGTCCGAGTCTATAAAAGAAGTGTTATGTCACACCATTATCATTACCACGCTACTGAGTATGTCAGTGGCAAATTCATCAAAACGAGAGTGAGAGAGCCTACTGAGCGAGCGAGCATCCGTCTCTAATCTTCAAATCTACACCTGATTAAGGATATTAGGGACAGCCTCTGAGCCTCTCCCACTTAGTAAACATTTCCTCAGGGACGAAGAAGCGCACACACTCCCTTAGAATCTATACACTACACGAATTGCGTTGGAAAAAGTTCTGGTGATGGTGCTGAGCCGAGATGGTTGACAGTCAAGGGTACTTAGTTCGCTAGCATTGATTCGGGGAGTGTTCTGAGTTCTCCTGTCACTCCTACAATCTCGAGTGAGAGAAAATCCTCTTGACAATCAGTTGGCAAAGTGGTGCTGGGCTTGGAGGATCTCAATGGGACCGAGAGTACTCAGAGTAGAATGTGTTGTCAAGCTATACTTAGATATCGGCGGAGAGCTCGACTCATGAGCGCTGTCCCTCCCATTTGTCACTTTCCTTTGCGGACCTCCTCCTTCCTTCCACCTCCTCGACTCTTCGACTAATCTAATCTAGAATTTTCCCACATTTCCCAGTCAAGACATACAAAAAGACGATGAAGACAAATATGGGATTGTGGGAAAGAAGAGGACATGTGTCTTAAGCGGTTCGCATCGATTGATAGGGTACGTCCCGATTGACTATACAACATCCGCTAACCTTCACAACAGACTGCACTACTATCGTTGGCTATGTATTTTAACTGTCGTACGGATCTTGCAGGAATTAACCTCTTGCAGCAGGGAATATGAACTCATAATGTTTATGTAACCTAAACAACTTAGCAAGACTGTTTAGTCTAGGGGCTTAAATGGGTTGATCATACCATAGCGGAATCTTTTTGACAGACAGACTCCGAGGTCTGGAGTTCGAGTCGTGGCAGCGAATACATTTTCACGGCCTTATTTGCATTCTTACTGTTTTCCCTTTTTTTCTTCTCGGACTGACACTCTGAGATGTAGCAAGGTCTGTCTTACAGCCACATTTTAGCTATTGTGATTCTCCGCTATATTGAAGAAGAAGCGTTATGCGTGATGAAGTCACACCAGACCTTGGCTCTTACCCACTCAGAGGTTTGCCTCACTCTCAGCACTCTCTTTTCTCACTATTTTTCTAGCCCTCGAGGGGATATATTTGTCCCTAGTGTTCTTGTGGTTCCGTTACCGCAATACTATGATCAATCACCAAATCCTGTCGAAACGCATCTCGTCTCCTCTTTGTTGGATTTCCCACTCAACGAAAGGTTGAGTAGTTCATACATTCACGTTAGCCTGACCAAACCTCCAGCAATCAAAATTTCAAATACCACGTCCTTAAATCCGTGCTCGAAACCGGCCCTGGAGCTTACAGCACATCCATTCGTGCTCATCCTATAGGTCGTAAAGGACACAGTCGTTGTCCATCTTGGGACAATGCCTATCATATATTCCCCTCCTCCTCCTGACTGTCGCCGTATAACAGTTCCATTCAGCCTGAGCTTCGTTGCTACAGTGCAGTTGTTGCGAATCACAATCACTTGTCTACGTTCAAGTACACATCGGCGTGTATTTTCTTCGAATGGCTTATGTTAAGTCAACCCCACATTCTTCTATTTTATGGGACTCCTTTCCGACTTCAATATGGACACCCAAAGAATGATTCAATAATGGCTCGATCGGAGTGTCTCAAAACATTGCATCACCCTTCAGTCGTTGCCGGTGTCCCAGTGAGTTCATTATCAGTTTTGGAAGTAATGGCTCACACAGTATGGCAATAGGTCCGCTCAAGCCTCTACTTATTCGTTACTTATTAGCTACTTATTTCTTACTTGTTTCTCTACTTATTTCAAATAAGTGACAGAATAATCAAGCAAATAAGTAGCTGGAAAAGCAGCTGGGGGGTTGCTTTTTCAGAAATAAATGACTTATTTCTCACTTATTTGTCATTTTGGCAGAGAAATGTCAAAAAAAGTAGAAAAAAAGTCACTTTTTGCCTGCTTTTTGTTGTGGGGGGTCTCAAGGTTGGAATTATTCACCACTTTTTGTTTACTTATTTTGTTTACTTATTCTAAAATTACTGCTAAAATGCCAATAAGTGACAAATAAGTAAAGAAATAATCAGCAAATAATGGCCAACCTTGAGCTCCCCTAATGCAATGCTCGATTTCTAACCGCTCCTTTCTTACCACGAACCATCACCATCATTTTCTGCATCACGACCCCCCTGCGACACACATTGGAAAAACGGCGAAAATCCTCGGATACAGCCAAAGAAGGCGTATCAACAAACGAGACAGCCCCAATGGCAGCGGTGAGCAGTTTTGTGGTGAGGTGGTAATAGACATTGCACAGTCATCTCCTCTCGTTTTTTGGGTCGACATTATTAGATAGATTGTTTCTTCTGTTCCTATGGTCTATACACGACCTTAAACTGTCTCCCCATGCAACAGAGTGGTGATGTCGAGCCATTCTCCACCCGTCTGTTTTAAAGCTGGTCGCTGTGTCGAGACCTTACTACACAGCCAGCCAATATACAAATGATATTATGTAGAAGTACTCTACACATGCTGCAGAGACACTAGTCTGCTGCACGCCACACTGAACATTTGTGTCGATGTTGCAGGCACGGTGGCTTGTGTACTACATAGCAAATTTAAGGTTTAACCTCGCATCATTCCGGGACGACTGGGTCACGTTTTGCTATGTAACGCAGGTCTCGTTGCTTGAAACTTCAGTGTGGATTGTGTGCTTCTATGAGCATGATGCTGCAAATTGATCATTATCACAAAGGACATAGATGTTTCATGTATACTAGCCTAACAAGGCTTAACCCGAATCTTCGGAACGGCCTTCGGGGCTACTATATTTGGAATGTCTGAAGTGCTGTCAACCAGTGTGTAACCACACGCAGTGATCATTGCAGTCTATCACCCTGTCAGTGAGAATTCTATAACATTACGAACGTGTTGCAAGAGTGTTCTTGTAATATCGGTACTCGCTCAATAAGGCTTATCCCCGGATACCCGGGACCGCCTTCCGCGCTGCCATATTCGGAAGCATTGTTGTAGCTCACTGCTCATGCGTTTGGAAAGGCAAGCACAGTACAATATGACAAGCCAAATGTACCAGTGCTAGAAATACTTATACAAGCACGCTTTGAGCCATCCAACCGTGATAGCTTCTCTATCAGGCTATCATCTCATTCAGTGGGTGTGCTCAATGGCACATATTGTTCTGTTCTGACAGAAACAGAAACCATACCCCTCTGAGTCAAATTTTACCTGTGCAATACAAGTCAGAAATATATCATTACCACTCGAGCTCGAGCTACTCGAATTTCTCGAAATGCTCGCACCTGACATAAGCAGGCCAGCAAGTTGAATTCTCATGTTTCAACCTGATCCAGACCAATTCTTTGGTCTGAGCCTATTTCTTGTGTTGAGTTTCAACTTGACAAATCTTGAAGACTCACTTGAAGGGTATGGTGGATGTTTCTATTGCTTCTGTTCAGTTGCAGGGTTTTTAAACTGCAGTTTTTCCCATGTGGTTTCCGTGTGATTGGCCCTGTCAGTTGCTCAGGAGTCTGGAGACGATGACGAGTAGATACTTAGTTACTGCTGTATCTACTTGCTTGCCTCATTGGGATACTCTCCGGGCCCAGTGTTCCATCTTGGGACCATGCTGGTAATAGATCCTCCTCCTCCTCCTCCTCCCTGCTGTAGTCGCAATCGATGTATTCTACCCACTCTGTCCCAACAACTGAT
>QLOY01006356.1:0-15667 GCA_003313965.1 Megacollybia marginata
AATGGGAGGGCTGTCTGGTCGGGGAGCTCCAAGCAGAGGACTATGAACGAATTCTGTGGGAGTTGGCGGAACTCAATTTCCGATTTGAGTTCCAGGCATTGGACCAGCGGTTAACGACGTTGCCAGGATTGCAGGTCGGATGTGCGACAAAAATACGGCGGTGCTTTCCTGGAGGATGTCTGTTGGTAGCAAACTGGAGAATGGCCAATCATGGTATCGTGAGTCGGGAGTTGCGAGAAAAGGCTCATTATCTTCTACTAATGGGCAGTCTGATGAAGGATTGGAGAGGAGTGGATAAGGAAGGCTGGATATCTCGCGTGGGGTGGCAGCTCAGATGGCACCAAGAAGAGATCAAAAGCTTGGAAACTGAAATCGCATCCTTCTACTGTCAGTCATATTTCAGCAGCTTTCGACGAGCGCCTGTGGTGCCTTTGCGCCTTTCTGAACGATCGGCCCCACCATCCGACTGGTACACGCCAACCTTAGCACCAGTTTTGGAACATGCACGGCATGTCGTAATCAACAGGGAGGTTTTGGAAGAGGAGACCTTGGTGGAGCCGATGGTGAGTGCCTGTGACCAATTTCTTTTGGATACTGACATCGTCCAGACGAATTTGGACTTTCTCAAGAGTTTGGTGGTGTAACATAGATGTAGGATGATTCGGTTTTTTTTGGACAAGTCTTCGTTGCTGTCTTTAGCTGTCTTGTTATCTACGATGTCGCACTGCTATCGCGTTTGTTATTCGCTCTACTTATCTATCTGCATGCATTGTTTGGAGGACCGGAAAGGCTGCCAAAAATAAAGCTACAGAAACAATGAGGGGGCTTGAAGGAGTTTACAAAGGTGATCCGGATAGTCAGGCCTAGTTAGGGACCATTAGAAATTTGAACAATCTATACTTCTATTTACAATGTCATTCGCTGTACTGACTTGGTGTGACGTTACGCGTCACGGCCAACTGCCTCACTCTGAACACCGCCATCGATGCAGAGAGATCGCATTTTGCAGTGCCTCAACGAGCTGGTCCATGAAAATCAAGCGCCTAATCTGCCTGAAAAGCTCCCATTCCCAGCTGGGCGGGCTCCAACGAAGAGCTGGGCGCATGCCTTTTCCCAAAAACGCAACCGAATGGGCCCGGACAATTCCCAGTCTACGGCAACCACCGCCAAACAACCATACATTGACAACTTCTTCAACCAGTATGAGCGCATCAGCTACCTCCCCCTTCCCCTGCCAGAACCCGCTTTCTGCCAGTTCCTCTATCAGGGCCTCACGGATCCTTACCACGACCACGCAGTGTTTCCTTTACTCAAGAAGGTCAGTGAACACCCTTTGGCATGGAAAAATGAGATGGAGATGAGTCATATTGTGGCTACGCGCAACGGTCTAGAGGCCATCACAACTGCTGTAGAGTGCTATTTGAAGCTTCCACAGGGAGCTCTTGAGTTTGGCATGCAACCGGGAGACCCAATGAGGGAGGAAAAAAATGCCCCCTGTGATGCTGTCTTTCTCTTCGACAAGAACCCTGCTGGGATGGTGCAGGCTGCTGCGTTGCCTGCTGCATTGCCTGCTGCGATGCCCGCATCTCCCGCTTCCAGTTCAACCTCATCTCGAGGCTCACCCAACAGTCACCGCTCAACCTCTTCCACATCGTCCCAAGCTAGCGTACACTCCAACTGGGTCCCACCGCCTCCGAGCAGGCCGCCGAATGATAACACCCCGTCCCACCATGTGTGTCGTTATGGTTATGTAGAATTCAAGAGGACAGCAGTCATTTCTGACCTCCTCGACCAAATAAAGGATTTGGCCATCGACCAAAAGACTGAAACTCGAATATCGAAACCTGACAATGCTCTGACCGCCCCCCAATACGTGAAAGTGCTGAGCCAGGTTAGTAACTGACCAAACGCGGGATAGTCTAACTAATTAACTGCCAGCACTACTCTCAAATGCGTCTGGCAACACCCTGTGGCTTCCGGAACGAAAGGGGGTTCATTGTCACCCAAGATTATATCATACTGACCTGGTTTCCCCAAACCGGTCGTTCTGCCCTGCTTTCTGCACCACTCAATTTCCACCATGTCTCTAGCTGGTACCGGCTGATAATGTTTGCAGTTGTAGGACAGTGGATAATACAGGGCTACAGGGACCTTTCGTCGCACCGCCACGAAGACATAATACCGGAGACGCCCGCTGTAGGTGGCAGGTACGGCCCCTGTTTTGCTGCGTTGTTGCGAACCCTTAATCCTGTCAAGGTCGTGATCACCGGGCTCCACACTCCACTCTCTTTCGAAGTAGATTCCATTTCGTTTCGCAGAACATGCTCAGTTTTTCCTGTGTCGGTCTCAATTCCTATCAGATTTATCTGCAGCCATCAGAGAGTTGGGCTCGGATTTATTCAGAACGTGATCCCAGTGGTGATAAAGACGGCATACCGCACCGAGCTGGAAGCTGAGTCTCATGCGTACCAAACTCTCCAACATCTGCAAGGCTATGCTATACCCCGATTTCTTGGTTATTATGATATGCCATTGTTCCCTTTCATACTTATCAATCGACTACCTGGAGAAGTCCCACCCTCATTTGATTCCTTAACACTCCAACAGAAGTAAGTCAGCGTGGAATCTTTGCAGGCAGCACTGAACTAAACAGGTCGCTGCTACTTTCACATGCTACCTCCATCCACCTTGCCGGCATTGGACACTGTGACCTCGCACCACGGAACGTCATCGTATCTCCCACTGGCAATGTGAAAATCATTGATTTTGGTCTGGTGGAGTCCCATCTGAACTGTGATGGCACTTGCCCAGAATTGCTCACTCTTTCAAAGGAACTTGGTCTCCGTGTCCTGTATGAGCATACCAGGAGGGGAAACTCATTGACGGGTTGGATATTTTGGTTCACTGTCAGGCTTACCTACTTTCTGTACACCATTATCGATTCATATCTTCAGTAGGACAACATATGTACATAGTTTTTGAAGTGATGCTAATACCAATGCCATATGTCTATATTTCAGCTGAAACCCAGTGGATGCCAACTTCGGCTTCCGTTCATAGTCGTTCCGAAAGTGTTTGGTGTTGTTGTGGCTAACACTGCCCATGTCGCACAACGTCTACAGGTGTTCTACACCTGTAGAAACACAGCTGTTTGCAGAGGGAAGATTCTGAGTAGGCACTGAGAAGAGAGCTGTGAATGAGTGGAATCTTGTTAATGCCTGGTATGGTACGTATGTGCACAACATCTGGTCTTGCTGACACTTGGGCCAGACTCGACAATGGGATTCTTCCCACAGAGGTGACCATAGGTCCTCTGTCCCATCTAAACAGATGGGTTGCCGTCCTGTCGTACCTTGTAATATTGGTGGAAAAATCGGAGGTGTGGGTACTTCGCCAGGAAAAGCCCAAGCCTGCCAGTCTCGACCCATCTGTGTCACCATCGTTTCGGTCATTAACTACCTCGTCTAACTTCAGAGCAACCGTGGCAATGTCCAAGCCGAACACATCACCGGCATTTACGACAATGGGATCTGTCGGTTGACATCGTGTTGTTGGTCGAAACAATGGACTCGAGGACCAGATAGGGGACTTGGAGAATGTATCTGTGTAATACATTCCCCAGGTCGTCTTTCTGTGAATTGTTTGTTCAGTGTTTGTTGGCTCAAGGGAGGGGCACTCTAGGCGCGCGGGGTGCCAGCTCAGATGACACGAAGAGGAGATCGACAGCTTGGAAACGGAAATCGCATCCCTGCACTGCCAGTCGTATTAGTCACAGACTGCGATGTAGCATTACATATTCGGAAAATCTGTATTACACTATGGCTATTGTAGCTACAGAGACAATGAGGGGGTGGGTCATCTTACTGTTATTGGCTCCTTCCGCAACGAGTATCTTCTCTCAACAGTAGTTACCGTGTCTACTCTCGAGTAATGGTCCAACTCGAGGCCATCTTGACTCAGCTCAGTCGCGCATTCGAATGGTTGCGGAAGCGGACAGCGAGACAGCGCAGTCAAGCAGCACTCCCGCATCAGCCACCAAACAAGTTCCGGTCGTATCGAAGCCGTCCATGCAACCAGAGACATCGAGGCCAACGAAAAGCTTGTTATCTCGTATATTGACACCCAAGACCCTGTCAAGAAGAGAAGGGACGAACTGAAGAAGGGTTGGTTTTTCGAGTGTCAGTGTTTGAGGTGTCTGAGCGAGTACTGCGGAGGTTAGCAACACACCGACGTCATCTCGCTCGGCTTCTATCTCAGAAGGAAGCCTTCGTCTGGGATATCACATTTCCGAGTCGTCTGGTGTCGCCCCGGCCGACGAGGCATGCACCTGTGGCGTTAAAGTGGTCTCAAACGTACCACAGAAATAAACACCAAGACTTTGTATGCCTCGTGTTTATCCCCCAGAGACTAAATGAGACTTAGCGTAGACCACACAGTTTACTACTTGCCATAGGAAGAAGGGACTCTGATTCCCAAAAACAAAAGGTCGAGTGGCGACCAGCAGTGGCGTTGCCAAACCACCTGGCGCACAGACACATCGTTGAGCAGCAGGGACAGCAGTGTCTCGTCCAAATTCTTCACACGTCCAAATTCTTCACGGGCAGCTGGAGCAGGAGGATTGTCGAACACGATGCTCAAGTTGTATACGGATGATTCACCTGGGTGGAGAGTGGGTGTTGTCTTGCTTCATTCTGTGTTGCTAATGAGTTTTGCGGAGCAGAGTGAGGAGGGAGGGGGTAGGATGAGGGGACAATAGACGAAGAAACAAGGCCGGGGTCGGTGACGGTGGGCGTAGTGGTATGTATAGAGGATGATGATGGTTCGTATGGCATTGTTTGTATCCAAACTTTATTTCTCTGCTACAACAAACACAATACAACTATACACAATGGCTCTATATACTGGGAGAGCAGCACGACGATTTCATCCGTACCGCAATCGCCGTCGCGAAGAGATTAGGCTTCATGATTTGGAGGTGAGCCTTTTTTGATAGGTTGAACATGTGAACTGACCTTGTACAGCGTAATGATTGGCCGGATCGTGGCGGTCAAAGTGCAGGCGTTGACGAAAGACGAGGAGTGGGGAGTGTATTGGTGTGGATAGTGGTAGTCGGCGTTCTGGTTGGGCTGATTTATGGAAGAGGATATTGGGTGGACTGAGGGCAGTGAACGAGAAGGTATTGGTGAGTGGGTTCACTGTTTTGATGCTAGGCATTCATTCTTTATGCAGAAAGAAAGGAACGACGAAGGATAACTTGGCGTTGTAGATACCTTTTAGCAACATGAAAGACTATCGCCATCTCATCAACCAAGTCCTACTTCAAAAGATGATAGCCGACTGCCCAATTTTCCGTGCTTTTTGGTACAGTAAGCCCAAGATAGGAACGAAATTGAGCGTATGATGCTTGTCTGTCCTCAATGACAAAGCGCAGTCGAGACGCATCCGTTTTGGACTGAGGCCTCTCAGATTTTAAACCCGATGGACTACATGATTAACAACACGACCTCCTTGTCTTCCACTGCGACTGCAACCCCACTTGTTCCACGGACTCGGATCCTACTGCCGTCTCATGCAATCGTACCTGTTTCGCTACATTGGTGTCTGTAGGGACTACGGTCGCAACTGCGTCAGGTATCGCAGTATTCCGCTCTATCTAGGAGGTGGAGGAACGGAGTGGTCTTGTGGTGAAGGTGCGAATGAGAGGGTATTTAGGATGTGGGAGAGCGAAGAGACGGGGTCAGAACATAGTTTTATGCGGGAGTAGCTTCCGTCTGGTGGGAGATTTGTATCTGGAGGAAGATTCCACCGACTTGGGCTTGGTGAGGGCTTGGTGATGAGGATGAAGGCATTGGCTGGCATTTTGGTTCAGAGTACCAAGGTACCGGGGTAGCAACTTTGCGTCCTCCTGGTGGGTGTTTTAGTCAGTTGGGTATAGGATTGATTCGTCGAGGGGCTCTGCGTACCAAAGACAGAGTCCAGATACTCGCTCCAATCATTGGTAATGATTCCACCGACCATCCGCTTGCCTACTACTACTAAATCTTCAGTTGCCGATGCTGGTGATGAGAAGGAGGAAGCTGCTATTGTTGAGACTGCGGCTGAGGCCGTTGAAAGCTCGGAATCTAGCTGAGAGACAAGTTGGACGATTGCGCCCACTGCGACTGCTCGGAGATCGAAGTTAACAAAGAAGATGAAATTTGGGAGAGGGAAAGCAAGATGGAGGAGGTTGGGATAGATGGAGGAGGTTGGGAGGTCGGAGGGGTGGGATGTGAATGGGTTAGATTGGAGTAGCGTGTCGTCGTTCAAAGGGAGGGCTGATGGGATCGACGACGACACGGATTCGGCAGCTGGGAGTATGGTCGGAATGTCTTCTGCCAGGCTAGGACTATAAGATTGCGGATATGGCGTAGGACGAGATACGGGAGGACCTAGAAAGTCTATGAGTACGACGCTAGACGGAGATGATTACAACTCAGCTGGAGATATACGAGAAGGAGGACGAGGTTCATCAATCGTCGTTGGTGGATGTTCGACGATGGTAGGTGACCTAGCTCGACCGGGGTCGATAGCTGGAGGGACAACTGGAGGAATCACTGGGATTGAATAAGCCGCGCCTAGAAGGAACCGGAAGAGTTTCTTTCATAAGATGAGCGGGTACGTCATCTTGATCGTGAATATCTCCTGCGATGTCGAGGAGAGGGACTTCTGGAATAATACCGACGACCTGGCGACCTGCGATATCGGGAGCGTGATCGGTAAGGCAAACGAGAGTGTGGTCTGTAAAGGTAACGTGATTGGCGAGGCGAACGGGAGCGTGCTCTATGAGGCGAACCAGAGCGTGGTCTGTAGTGAGCGGAGGTTCGACCATGGTAAACAAGGGAGATTTAGGACTGACTAGAGGTATTGCCAATGAACACCCCAGTGCGAAAACAAGACGCAATCGTACCTCGTTTTGGATTTCGTCCCTCCATCTTGGGATCGGATGTGCTGTTCAATTGAGGTTGGCGTATAAGAAGAGCAGACCGTGAACGTGACCACGAGCTCTTACCTCCCAAACCACACTTCAACCAATAGACTACAACAGCTGTGGGAGGCATGGATCATCGCAATCAAAGGAGAACTCAGCATGTTCTCCCCTGCATGGAGTGCATCCTGGTGCGAAATGGATTGTATTATCAACGCCGGTCGAGGGTGCTGAGGTACCACCCTTACGCTTGACCTCTGAGAGTAGGGCGCTTTGTTGCCCTGTTTAGGCTCGTTCGGCTGATCACTTCACAGTTGGTCGAGGAGGAGGCACGGGGGAATGTGCTGTTTGATATGGTAAGTGGTCAGCAGCTAACTTGGAGATATTAACCTACCTACTGCATCAGAATGGGGGAGTGGTGGAGGAGTTTGAAAATGCTGGGGACGGGGACAGACGCTTGGTGAGTGATGATGATTAGGCACGCATGGGTTGGTGGTGATTGATCTCTTACAGTGGCAATGGCTGCTTGGGCTCTTTGTGAGATTGTTCTGAAGATCTGGAACACAATGCTGGCATATATTTTGCTGCTCTATGTTACATATACAATTTTGGTACACATGTTGGTCGTCAAGTAGCTAAATGTTGCTCTTTCAAATTCATACGTATTCCTGAACATGTGGCAATTACTTGAAAATTTGATAAGTGGCTGAATGTGGGCCGACGAAATTGTGCGTAGGCCAATTCAGAATACTGGAGCAATAAATGTCATAAGCGCTGATGGTATTAGACTACATAGGCGCCAGGTCATAAGCGCTGTGACAACTACTATAAGAGGAGGGTAGGGTTCCCGAGGTCCTGCTCGGGCCGAACACGCTAATCAGTGCAATTTGACAGGTGCATCAGCTTGTCAGTCCAGCTTTCCATAGTAATCGGCTTCAACCAACTCTCAGCCTTTACAAATAGCCTGAGGACCTAAGGACCAACACAGTATTTGCAGGCTATTGTTATTTCTGTTTTTCTGCGATCAGCATCGAGGGATTGGTGACGAGCACTTGAGAACGTCGATTTGGGCTTTCTAAGGCTTTCTAATACTCCTAATCGCATTACTGGCTTATAGACCCGTCTTCTGCATCATCCAACACTCGAGACACAGTATGACCATCGTCGTCAACCCGCCCACTGTCCGCGCCTCAGTTCTCTTCCTTCGTTCCACCTCCAGATGGTGAACGCGCTTGGATTAAAACCAATGCGTATCTGAACTTGGAGCACGTCCATCAAAATACCTATACAGGGTGTTGACGCAGTCAGGAGGAGAATCTATATGGTCCCAAGATGGAACACCGTCAGAATTCCGGGTCTAGAGTCGGTCTTAAGCGCTTAAGCGCTTAAGTAGTAGTTGGTACAGTGCATTACGTTCTGACACATCCTATCCTAAGGAAATCATTTGGTTCATCTGCTGCACACCTCTGTTATAAACCGGTCTGATTTCCGAAGACCTCAGGCTAGTCTTGGTCTCATCCGTTCTATTATGCTTACTCTGTCATTCGCTTCAGTTCCACCGTTTGCACTATTTGCTTTATCACTGTTCTCCCGTTCCGTTCCACTCCTGTTATTTGCTTCCACTATTATTTCAAATGCCCTATATTCACCTCACACAAACTCTGAGACTAAGCTTAGTACATGAAGCTCGCTCTTTCAAGTTTGCTTTGGGAAGATATGGGCTCTTGATGGACCTTTCCTTGTTCAATTGATCTCGCATCCAACCTTGTACAGCTGTCCTCCCTCCTCCCGCGTCGGAATTGCCTTCCCAACGTGCCTCTGGGTCTCTGTCCAACCCCAAGGGGAGCACTGGTCGAGTGCTGAAGTCCACACCCACGATACATACGGAAGTATGTCTTCTCTTGGTGATGATCCCACACTCCAGGATCCTTCCAACGAACGAAAGAAGAAGAATAGACTTTTGGGTCTTTCGCATAACTCTTTGCTACCCAATTTACTTGGTGAGGAGTTGAACTTGGGCGGTTTCGCTTTGTCAAACAAAAAAACTCCGGAAATCCAATCTATGGATACACCAACTCTACAATGGCACAACCAAATTTAAACCAGTTATGCGGTTGATGTACCATTAAAGGCAGAAACTCGGAGGGCTGGAGGGTTTTAGCTCAGTAAGAAAAACAACATGGATCCCTAACAAACACGATGGGGGTAACACTAATGTAGACAGGGTAGTAGACACAAATCGCGTGTCGGATCGTGATTCGGTTGGTGTTTTGTTTCTTTGTATGATTCAAACACATACTTACCTGAGCCTGAGAGTCGAACATGCGGATTCACTTTGTTAAGCAAAAGTTAATATACTAGACCCCATCTAAATGTGCCAACTCTACTCTAGCATAATCAAGTTTATAGTATGGGATTGTTGTACTGATGGAGGTAGAATCAAACTCAGGCTGAAGGGTTTTGGCTCAGTAAGAAAAACAATATTGATACGCAACTACTCAGATGCGGTGGGTGTTTTCTGTTATTTAAGTAGATACTTGCCGAGAGTCGAACTTGTGGTTTTGCTTTGTTAATAAAATTATTCAAACCTACGCATGTAACGTACCACCTCCACGATGGCACAGTTAAACTCATTGACTACTTATGGGATTGATGTAGATGTACCATTTGAGATACAAACAGTGTCGATCTTAACACCAATGTAGCCTGGGTAGTAGACACAATCGAGTGTCAGATTGGATTTGGTTGAGTACTCCCACTTGTGTACTTGCCTGAGAGTTGAACTTGGGCAGTTTTGCTTTTGCAAAACAAAAATAGCTTGATCTGAGCGCATGAATGTACCTATTTGACAAAGGCACAATATTAATCAAGCTTAAAGGATAGTATGGGATTGTTATACGGTATACCATTGAAGGTAGGAGGAGGAGGATCTATTACCGGCATGGTCCCAAGATGGAACACCAGGCCCGGAGAGTATCCTGACGAGGCAAGCAAGTAGATACAGAAGTAGCTAAGTATCTACTCATCATCGTCTCTGGACTCCTGAGCAGCTGACAGGGCCAATCACACAGAAACCACAGTTTGAAAACCCTGCAACTGAACAGAAGCAATAGAAACATCCACCATACCCTTCAAGTGAGTCTTCAAGATTTGTCAAGTTGAAATTCACTCAACCAACACGAAAAATAGGTTCAGATGAAAGAATCAGTCTGGATCAGGTTGAAACATGAGATTTCAACTTGCTGGCCTGCTTATGTCAGGTGCGAGCGTTTCAAGTTAATATAGCTCGAGTTGTAATGATATATTTCTGACTTATACTGCACAGGTAGAATTTGACTCAGAGGAGTACAGTTTCTGTTTCTGTCAGAACAGAACAATATGTGCCATCGAGCATACCCACTGAATGAGATGATAGCCTGATATGATTTCGCAACTGTGATTTATAATATAAGCTATTGAGAAGCTATCACGCCGGTTGGATGGCTTGTGAGTGTGAAGCGTGCTTGTGTGAGTATTGCTAGCACTGGTACATTTGGCTTGTCATATTGTACTGTGCTTGCCTTTCCAAACACATGAGCTACAACAATGCTTCCGAATATGGCAGCGCGGAAGGCGCTCCCGGGTATCCGGGGATAAGCCTTATTGAGCAAGTACCGATATTACAAAAACACTCTTGCAACACCACCCTTGGGAGGACTTCGGAGATGCCGTAAACATCACTTAGGGTAATTTCTTGTAAGGCAGTAAATAGGCTTAATGCAAAGGTCTTCTCGACCTTCTGCCTGTGTATGTGAGTATGCACCTCTTTGCGGATTATCCTCAGGTCTCCACGCAGCCAAAAAGGTGAGGTTCGGACTTCCATCAATCACTGAAGGTCTTCGGAAAGGTTTTTGAGGTGGGTGCTGAGCGCTGAGCTCGTCCCGCTTGGTCCCTGCTCATTCAGTCACAAATTATGCACTAAGTCACGTACCTGGTCCACATACGTGGCAAGAGGCTGTCCAGATGGTAGATTCGGGGGGCTATGCAGCAGGAGGAAGTCGTAATGGCGGGTTTTGGGATTGAGCAGCGGGAGGTCTGGACCACAGATTTTAACCACCATACATGGCAGGGGGTTTTTAGTTTGGATAGGGTTGGCTGCAGGTAGTACTGAGGTCGTGACAGGTTCGGCAAAGGTCATTGAGCAATGTGACATACTGACATACTCACCAAAGGTTGCAACAAATCATATAATTAAATTGTAGAGGTCTGTCAGCATCAAAGAGGAAAAAAAGGACAAGAACTTGAAGAAAAGGACAAGACAGTTCCGTGATGGCATCGTTCAGATCACCAGGTGTGGTAGCCAGATACCGAATTAGGGAACTCGCGCACGGGCCTCCAGTCAAACATCGGAATGTGTATTGCTGCTTGAAGGCTGATGTACAGTACTCAAGCTCTTATCAGTACATCAACAAGGATGTACTACACTCTCAACTTGATGGAAAATGAGTTGCGAGGTGATTCTAATTTTTTATGCAGTTATTTCTATTTTAGCCTGCATAAGATGGAGTGATCGATGAAACTCTGGAGACTCCCCCAGATATTTCTGGCCTTAGATACCTGAGATATGTAATACTGTCTACTAAGAGATTTTTTCCATCCACTCAGAATGTCACCATCTATCAAAATGAAAAAGTGTGAAATAGCCTTGATTTCGGACCATGTTGCATTGAGGTTATATACAACTTTCGTGCATACCCCACTAACTCCCATCGGATACTCTGTAATGGGTGAGACACATTCAAGACATCAACTTAACAGACACAAATGCAATGCTTTTGGTGTACTGGAATCAAGGATGACCTAGATCTTGGGTGAAGTTCAGAGTCGAGTCTAGTACCTGATATCAGTCAGAAGATTGTCAGACCCTTGCATGGTGGCGCAGTCATGCTTTTAATGAAAGATGTGCAAGTTGTTGATGATTACAGTGCCTCTGTAATACAACAGATTGATCGTCCCTCAATATTCAAATTGGAAAATGATCTCCTTTATCAAGAAGTGCCTGTAAGTGCTGCTTGTATGTATGGTCCAACAGATAGTTCAACAGATAATTTGAATATACCTTGAGGATAATAAGAACTTGCGGAAGTGAGCTTTACTCAACGTACATCGGCACATGCATGATTCAGGCCTCAGGTACTTATTCCGTATCCAAGATAACATGATGCTCCGAGACAGTGGAGTGGTAGAACAGTGAGAGCAAGTTACATACGCTGCGGCAAACATGTGGTAGTAACAGTGTATCAGAAACTTGGAGTTTGAACAAGTTGTTGGGAGCACGGACTCGAACTCGGAGGAAGTTTCAAGAGAAAAGTGCCATCATGAGGGACGTCGGATCTTCAGACACTGAGGTGAGTATCTATTCTGCTAGGATGGTATCAAGGTTACTATATGTCCTTATAACTTACCTTGATATACTCTCAGGTCACGTCCTTCCGAAGGTGACTTTGCCACTTTGGTCTTGTGAGGATCGCGTTTTTCGACTGGGAATAAGGGCCTAGAATGAGGTAAGCATACATGACACCAAACATAATTTGACAAGTCACAAAGGTCTGTCACCAAGGTCGCTGCCAGGAGGACCATAGAACGACCGAAGAAGGGATGTGAGAAGGACCTGCAGGGACCCGAATAAGGTCTATATATAGTATGGTCTGTCGCGACCTAGGTGCTAAGCCTATTTACGTCCTTACAAGTAATTGGCCTATAATATAAGCATAGGTCAGGTCCTCCCATAGGTGTGCAACACGTTTGTAATGTTATAGAACTTTCACCAACAGGGTGATAGACTGCAATGATCGCTGCTTGTGGTTACACTGGTTGACGGCGCTTCAGATATTCCAGATATAGTAGCCCCCCAAGGCCATTCTGAAGATTCGGGTTAAGCATTGTTAGGCTAGTATACATGAAACATCTATGTCCTTTGTGATTTGTGATAATGATCAATTGGCAGCATCATGCTCATAGAAGCACACAATCAACACTGAGGTTTCAAGCAAGCGCAAGCAATGAGACCTGCGTTACATAGCAAAACGTGACCAGTCCTGGAATGATCCGAGGTTTAACCTTAAATTTGCTAGTACACAAGCCACCGTGCCTGCAACATCAACACAAATGTTCAGTGTGGCATGCAGCAGACTAGTGCCTCTGTGTAGAGTACTTCTACAATAATTATGATGTAAATAACGGCTGGCTGCGGAGTAAGGTCTCGACACAGCGACTGGCTTTGGACAAAACAGACGGGTGGAGAATGGCTCGACATCACCACTCTGTTGCATGGGGAGGCAGTTTAAGGTCGTGTATAGACCATAGGAGCAGAAGAAATAATCTAACTACTAACGTCGACCCAAAAGGTCTTAGGTGAGGAGACGACTGTGTGTGATGTGATGTCTATTACCACTTCACCGAAAAACTGCTCGCCACTGCCATTGGGGGCTGTCTTGTTTGTCAATACGCCTTCTTTGGCTGTATCCGAGGGTTTTTGCTGTTTTTCCAATGTGTCGCAGGGGGGTCGCGATGCAGAAATATGATGGTGATGGTTGGTCACAGTGGCAAAGTTGTGGAATTTCAATCAAACTTAAATTGGGCTGGAGCTCCAGGGTTTGTTTGACTCAATAATAACAATATTGATCTGTGACCATCTCAATGATGGGAACACCACTGTAGACAGGGTAGTAGGTGTCGGATTGCTGATTCAGATTGATTGGGAGGACAATGTGTACTGACTCGAAGACAGCACACCCTCAGGCCATATGGGATATGCGATCAGAGGAGAATAGAGGTGGAATTGAGTTTGAGGGGCACAGGTTTTGCAATAATGCTGCAGCTTGGTAAGAAAAAGAATTCTTTGTCAATGTGATATTTGAACCTACTTGATGATGGTAACACCAAAGGGACAACATAGCCATGGCACTCATGGCAATTGGCCTTGTGTGTCCAAGTCAGATCACTTGGTGACAAAAACTTGAAGCTTCTCAATGATGGCACAATAACAACTCTGCAGGTGAGAATCAAAAAGTATCTCATGACTCGAATGAGAACAACACTGGTGACCCACCGGTTGCAAATTTTCGCTCTCATTAGAGCAAAATTGGTTGCAACTTTGCCTCTTGCTACACGCTCTCACTCGCAGCCAACCAAGAATACAACCTGGTAAGCCTGACTGTTGCTACAACCTCGCATACAACTTGTATCATGACAAACAATGTATGAACGTCATAGTCCCACTTTCCCAACAACCTACCGACAGTCTAGAAACAACCTACTTACCTACTAACATCAGAGGTACAACTTTCCCAACAACCTACTAACAACTTTTCAAACAACCTACCAAAGCCTCTAACCCTCCTCTCCATCTGCTTCTGCTCCCAATTCCGTTGCAGCATCCGATGCAATTACAGGCCAGTCCCTTGGCTTGATTATCCCATCAAACCAACAGATGTCAGCCGGCACAGATCCCTTCTCATCCCAGTCAACACAGAACCACCAAAGATATCCTGCTTGGCTTCGCATAGCACCTCTCAGCCATGCTTGACGACTGGCATAGGCATCTAGGCCCTCTTTCAGTGTGCTATCCCTGACAACTCGGACTCGTGTTTGCCACCAATTAGCCTGCCACTGCATGAACACCTGGAAACGACGCATTTCCTCCTTCAACAGGATTACCTCTTCACACCATCGCATGCTGCGGCTACGTGTTCGGAGGTATTGCAACCTCAGCTCTACACGCTTGTTAGCCAGCTCAAACGACTTAAATCACTCACCATCTCTCACAGCATCTTCGTCGTCATCCTTCACTCCACGGCTAGTCCATATCCATGACAGCTTCGCCACACCATCACCCACTGCTGCCCCCACTGGTAATGGCCGAATGTCATCCTCTCTCAAAACTCTCATCCGGTAATGCCACTCGTCCCCTTTCCATAGCAATGGAGCCAATGTCGTCATAGCTCGTTGAGCCACCCGATACCGTGTAGCAAATTGTCGGATTCGTTGCATGCAGGTCTTTATTGCCCCCTGTGCTTGAGTGTTAGCAGCAACTCCACTTACACCATCCCGAACACGTTTGTCCAGTACCGCACGCAATCGAAGACCAGTTCAGATCCCCTCAAGTGCATCGTTGGCTTGAGCTTCCCGCAGTTCCCACTCGACCTCTCTGAGATTGTCATCGCAGTCTACCTGTACTCCTATCTCAGATGGGAGATAGAGGTGAAGCTTGTGAACAGGGGTTTCCGTTTGGTTGTTGTTAGGTCCAGTCGCATCCTCGGAAGCATCGTGCTGGCGTAATAGCACAGCCCTGGGAATGTAAAGAGCCTGAACTTCGTACCAACTGCGTATCTGTCGAAGCAGGGTGGTGGAGTGCCGTGAAAGTTGTGATAGTTGGATTAGTGTCGGGTGTAGCCCCAGCCCCTTTTCTTCATCTTCCAGTTTCCTCCTGTACGCCAGTCAGTTGCGTCCCAATCACATAACTAGCAACTCACTGTAATTCCTCTATCTCGATTCCCATAACAACCATTAAACTCGGCGATATTTTAGACTGAACCTGTTCATCAATGGCTGAGGCAGTGGTTGCAGCATCACGTTCCGCCAACTGCAGAGTTATTGATGCTTTAGTAGCAGCTAGACACAATTGTTCAATCATTAGGTGAATTATGGGTAATGACTTACCAG
>QLOY01006371.1:0-13461 GCA_003313965.1 Megacollybia marginata
TAGAAGATCTTGGGAAGGTTGGTGTACATGATCTGGGCATTGTATAATATTACTACTTAGCTACATCGGGGTATTTACCTTAGCTCTTTGTGAGCGTAGGCGTTAGTTTACATAGAAACATAGAAACAACAACAACAACAACAACAACAAACACACCAACCACCATCTTCGCAGACGGTGGGTGGTCGTTTGGTTGTCGTTCCGACTGAATTGGAAGTTCGGACTTTCTTATTCCTCGTTAGACAAGTGTCCAGTACCGCTAGCATGGCTGGCGAGGCCTCGAAATCAATCACAGTGTCTCTACCACCGTACCAACCACCACCAACCAATCTTCCTAATCACCTCACCAAGTGTCGAGCTGGAGCCCGTCGTTCAGCACGGATTTTCTACATCTTTCTGTACAACTGTCGCAGCAAAATACCGGCGCCCGCTGAATCGAATGCAGTACGTGCTCGTTTTCGACTGGCCAGAAAACTGCCATTATGTCCCACTCCAACTGCTTCTCCTGAAGCACTGTTTTGCCCTGGACAAGTATGTTATGCTAGGTCAATACAGGGTCTGTGCATATGGCGGTATCTTTACTACAACTTGGCCACGTCACGCTGCCTTTCGAATTCTCTCCCTTCAGCCACTGCTACTTGTTCCCTGAAGAGAAAATTTTCGCCACATTCTCTTCATCCACCTGCCAAACGTCGTCATCTTCCGGATCGGATTGCAGCCATGTCGAGCTCTCCGTCGTCACTCCTTCCTGATTCAATTGTTGACTGTATAGGTGGACCCGAGTATCACGCCACTGTATCTTCGTGACTGCACACAGTAATCGTCACTATTTCTTTTTCAACTCCGTCTATTTACCATCTATTCATGTTGCCGACTAGTAGCTCATACCTTCTTCAGGTGTCGTTTAGGGACTTGGAAAGGACTTGGGGACTGAGTTTTGCACATTGTACTTTCTATATTCTTTAGCTACGTCGGGGTTGTATACCTTTGCTCTTAGTGAGCGCAGGCGTTAGTATCAATAGAAACATAGAAACACATTAAGCGAGTATCATGTGCTGTAAGAAAATAGTTAGTGATTCTTATGATTGAACAAGAAAGTATATAGAGTGGAACCTGCTGACGACAAAACGGAGAGTGAGTGGATTGCAGCGTTGCCAAAGATGCCTGTATTCGAATCCGTAACTCTACGCGTGATGACAAAAGTAAGCTAGTGCTCCTTAAAAGTAGGCAAACTGGCGCGTGTCGGGATCGAACAGCAGATTTGCGAAAAATTCTTGTAGGAACACTCACAATCACCTTTACCACTGGGCTATACAGGACGACCGTTGTATAACCATGGTGCAAATCTAGTCCTACTGAAAGTCAATAGGTGATGGGATAAAACATTTGACTTGCATTCGCATATGGATCGAAAAGAGATCTGTAGAGACTTGCGTGATGTGGATCCAGACTTGTAAAGATCTGGTCTAGACAAAAAGTTTTTTTGTAGAGGGAAGAATCATGCTTTTGAGGATGGATGGATGGCTGTACTCGAGTCGGGTGTTGAGATATATTTGAGAAATGAATATGTGATTTACCTCGTAGGTGGGTCTATTACCGGCGACAAAACGGATATGAGGATCGAATGCCAAATCGTCCATATAAATCCTACACGGTGTGACAAAGGAGACGGCGGAAGTCCTTTTAAAAACAAAGTAGCGTGTTTCGGGATCGAACGACAGCATTACCAAAACAATAATTAAATGTCTTAAGTATATCGTCTCGCACCGTTACGCTACATAGGAAGATGTCGGAGTAGGGACTTGCGTGATCTCGACCTGGACTTAAAAAAGGTCTGGTCTAGACAAAACATTTTTTGCAGAAGGAAGAAAAGGTGGATTCATCCATCCGCTGGACATGTTACATCCAGTGACGAGGAGGGTTTCAACGTGTTGTAATCTGATTCTCACGGAATGGAAGGAAAGTATATGTAATGCAGCCGACGTTAACAAGAAAGGAAGAGATTGGCATCTATGTCGATCGGGATCCAGTATCGTCTTTGGGACATAGCAGAGTAGCCTGGAGAAGACTGCTGAAAGAGTCCGAATCATGGTGAGTGTTGGTCGTTGATATTCGGTCGTAGAGACATTCGATGGGCGCTTATCAAAGATTGCCGAAGGGTTGGGTTAACTTCTTAAGAATCGATGTGAGTACTTACTCCTAGAAGAGATACCATCAGTAGTGCGGAAGTCGAGGCGAGATTCCCCAAAAAGCGCCCAAGGCCAATGACATCAGCCTCGTAGCTGACGCCAAAAGTCACTGCACGTGAGGACCATAACAAAATGAAAAACCTGATCTCAGCCAAAATACAATATAATCGCAGTTTTATGGCGGATTGCTGATTGAACAGCAAATGGAATGAAGTACAGTGGAAATGGAACATCAGATATGAGTTGATGCAGAGAGTCAGATTGAAATGTAGGACACGTACTGTTGACTAGTGGAGACAACACATAACTAGAGGTATCTCAACCGCTAGGATAAGGATCTGAATATCAACGATAGTTAGGAGATTGTACATAATCTAGCTCGTTCCGGTTGCAGAGTCCCTCACCAGAATAGACCGATAGCGCATCATGCTTTTGAGGATGGACAGATCTACTGGAGTCGGTCTGGCATCCGAACTCGAGATCAAACTACTCAGGACTGAGAAATGAACGTTTCACCTCATAGGTAAGTCTATTACCAACACGGTGCCTCGAAACTTACCGGCGACAAAAAGAATCCAATGACAGCGTATCCAAATCGTCCATATGAACTATGCTGCACCATGTGACAAAAAAGACAGCGGTAGATTCCTGTTAAACTACAAACTGGCGTGTGTCGGGATCGAACGTTAGCTTTTCAAAAACTGCTGTGCTTAACTCAACATCACCCTGTACCGCTACGCTATACAGGACATACATTTGACCGTGGTGCGAATGTAGTCTTATTGAAAGTGGTTTAGCAAAATTAGAAGCAGGTGGTGGAACAAAACATTTGCTAGCGCGCGAAGACTTGTATCGTCTTGCACCAGGACGATGCACGGACTTGCGTGATTTGAACCTAGACTTGCGGAAAGACCTGATCTAGATAGAACGTTTGTTTCAGAAGGAAGAGGGCCGCTGGGCTAAGATAACACATTACATCGAGCGAGTATCAATATGGTGCAAGCGAGAATAGTCAGTGATTCTAACGATTGAACGAGAAAGGATAGAGTGGAACTTACCGAGGAAAAACCGGAGAGTGTGTGGATCCCAGGATGTCCATTCGAGTCGAAACCTTTATGCGTAACTCTGCGCGTGATGACAAAAGTAATCCAACCTGTGAGAGTAGACAAACTGGCGTGAGTCGGGGTCGAACGGCAGGATTGCAAAAACGCCAACAAGGTCAAACACCATCATGCACCGTTACACTACAGCGAACAACAGAGTAAATTGCGTGATGTGGATCTAGACCCAACCAGCCTTGGTCAAAGTTAAGGAAGCAAAGGCCGAGTGATCGCTGCTAAGAGGAGGTTAGATCTGCGAGGAGAAGAAAAATCCATTACCGGCATTGGGAATCTAGTCCTGTTAAAAGTAGACAAAGTGCCATATGTCGGGATCGAACGGCAGCAAAGTTTGCAAAAGTAATAACATTCTCGCTTACTGTCCTTCACCGTTAGCCTACAGCGACGACATAGCATAATGGCGTGATGTGCTAGACCTGGAAAGATCTGGTCTAGACAACGTTTTTTGTTGCAGAAGGAAGAAAGGGTCGATTCATCCGCCGGACACGTCACAACGAGTGACGAGGAGGGTTTCAATGTGTTTGCAATCAAGGGTTGTCGATTATCACGGAATTGAAGGAGAAAGTATATGTAATGTAGCCGACGATAAGAAGGGAGATGTCGATCGGGATTCAGTATCGTCTTTGGACACAGCAGAGTAGCCTGGAGAGAACTGCTGAGAGAATCTAAATCGTGGTGAGTGTTGGTCGTTATACGTTGATGTCCGGTCCGGTGTCTAAATATCTACAACAGCGAAGCGTTGAAGCGCCGCGGAAGGGATGGGTTAATTTCTTATCGGTGGCTTATAGAGGCGAAACAATGTGAGTCAGTAATAAAAGCAGATACCATCAGTAGTTGCACGGGAGTTACGAAAAGCAGAATTGGCGCCCCGACGCCAGTGACGTCAGCCTCGTTTAACTGTGACGCCAAAAATCACCGCACGTGAGTACCGTCACAAGATAAAAAAACGCACATAAACAACTGCCACCATTCTTGCTTTCGTTCCACAACCATCCTCCCCAATCGCCCGTATCTGCTCAATCGATATGCCTAAAGCTCCGTCGACGACTACCAAAGCTGCAAAGGAGAATCTACCCAAAATCTACCCGCGTTGTTCACCATTCCCCTCTCAGATAAACCCCGAACCCCCTCCGCATAACATCGATGCGCGTGGGCTGCAATACAGATTGCTCAAAAGAAACCGTTATCAATGACTGTACGACTATCACTTCAAATGCAGTTCAATGTCATTGTGATGGTGTAAATTTGATGCTTTCGAAAACAATGGATTCATTATTCATTTCTTTTGAACCTGATACACTTCTACTGGGTGATCGAACACGATAATGAATGTAAAATAGATTATCGAAATGAAAAATGAGGGTCGTAACTAATAACATCTTCACCTGCATTATAAAGGACGGTCACGGTCTTTGGGTTCGAAATTCCATATCTACTCAACAGAGTATAGAATTAAAACCAAACGAGATCACGCCCTCCTCGGCGACGAATGCAACGTCGGAATTGACTCAAACTCCCACTCTCTCAGCTTTGTCCTTAACAGACTCCAGACTTAGTTGTGCTTTATTTTGAAGGTACTTGTATGAGTGCAGAAACTCTTGACATCTACCTTGCCATCATTGAGGATAACGACTCTGAATACTCAAAACTACATTGGAGACGGAACATCACAGACATTAATACAATAAAACACCAGAACACTACATAGAACACTAGTAGACCAAACAAATTCCAAAAGCCGATGTCAGAAACAGACCAGACAGAGACAGTAATAGAACGATGAGCCCTATGACACTAATTTAAGTCTCGTACTTGATCACAATCTGTGCATTTATAGCGCCATCCTTCACAACAGTGGCAGACAACCCATCAGCAGCGTCATTAGCAGCAGACCATGACACTGACGGTGTGCCGGTGGTCGTATCCAGATTGATGGCAGAGAAGGTAGTGGAGCCCTTGGGATAATCAGTCCCCGTAGTGATAGAATACACTTCCAATGTCTCAGTGGCCCAAACAAGCTCAGTCGAGTTGCTAAGCCTGAGGGCCTGCCCAATGTTGTAAAACCCGCTGATGTAGTCATACCCCGAGGTGGAGACGGATGTGAGTTTGATGATGCCCTCCAAGACCTGGCCAACGGTCACGTTGACGAGTGAAGTGTAGAAGGCATTGTTGCCATATACATACCAGGTAGCAATGGCCCAATATGCTCCACCACCTGCTGCCGAAGGACCGTATTGGAGTACGGGTTGCAATATGGCATTATAACTTGCAGGTTCAATAGAGTTGAAAAGGAAGACAGTCTGTCCATGATTGGTGGCTGGAGCAGGTGGGACAGACCAGGTAGTGGTAAAATAGCTAATGGGGGAGCCAGTGTTTAACCAGCTGGCATAAGCAACCCATCCTGATTGCTGGGGTATCTTTTTGGTATCATCGACCTGGGATACATGTACAATGTTCTTGGAGGCATTGAGTAACTGAATGTTGTTTCCTGCAATGTTGATTGAACCACCATCTGGGACCGGAAGAACATTGGATGCAGGGAGAAGACCAGCTGGAGTTAAAACCATCTCCTCCGAGTCAACTGGTGCTGCCAACATAAGGGGCACAAAGAGTGCTGCAATGAAGAGGAAGAACGTTTCTACTGCGTCCCCTCTCCTAACATCACGTGTTGATCACATGTTTGTCAACAACACGTCGTGTTGTTTGCATGTTCATTGGCAGTTTTATGTTTAACCGTCATCCAACAGTTCATAGTTCAGCACGCACTCCCTCAATCCATGTCTGAGAGCCTACAGTACCTTCTCAGGCTTATCAACTGGCCAATGTGTTGATATCATGTTGGCGCAACATAGCGTTACTACTGGTCATGCAGTCACAATGTACATGTTGCAGGTTCCGACGGTTAGGGTTGGGTCCCCCCCCATAAAATTTTGGGCAGCTTGGACTTCATAGTGTCTCACCCGAGTATGGTCCCCCCCCACTAAGTCAATAATTTCATGTATATCTCATAAACTAACTAATGAGTGCTGTGTTCATTACCACAAGAAGTGTTATTAATGTCGAAAACTATCTGTAAATGGCACCTGAACACTTAGTGTAAATTTCGAAGGTCACATGGTGTTAGGAGGGGGGTTGCACAAGGGTCGTTAAGAGGAAGGACTTCATGATGCTCTACAATAGTGATCAGGCGCAAGATACAAACTTGAGAGGATTCAATGGCATACTGATAACTGCTGATGCTTGTTTGAGTGCAGATAGACTTCAAATAGCAACAAAGAAATAGCTCCAGAGATGGGGTTGGAGAGAGACTGCTTGGACGTGGACTCTTTATACTGGACCTCCGCAGCCACACGCATATGGTCAGCAGAACGAAATGGACGGGTATCATATGCTGATTCAATTCAAAAGCATTAGCTGCAAACGTACTACAGAACTTGGATTAGCAGAGAAGCAACTTGAGTCCAGAAGTACAGAAGATACTCGCATTGCACATCGCATACAAGTTGTCATGATCATGACTAGTCTGTACAAAGATTAGCATTGAAGAGAGTGGGCAGCGATCAGTTAGCAATCAAATTCCAAGGCTTGTACCGGCTGCGAAAATCACAGAGTGACACCGGTATCGTGCTCAAGCACTCGAGCTTCAACTTTGCAAACATTCTGCCAAGCTGATGGTTGCGTTATGGTTTATGGAGGGTCTGGCGATCTAGTCCCGTCTTAGCAAAGCAGTTATGAATCTTACATGCCAGATCCTTCTCAACTACGCTAGAAGTAATAGACGCAGCAATTGAACAAAAGGTGAAGCTTTACTACCAGAGAGGTATAATTCCTTTCTCATGTGGCGGGCAGTCAAAATGAATGTCTGCCTGTTCTGGAAGCTGGTACGATTGAACCACAAACATGAAAATGAATGTCACCGCATCTCCTACTTGATACTCGATTTAGAAGTAACCATGCCATACCTTCATTGAGCGGCTTTGAGCCTAACCTCGAACGGTATGGGTGACTTTACCAGGCCACGACCAATTTGGGCACTAACTCTCGGCCACCTAGATAGGAATTGATAAGTGTCCAACGCAGCAAGCATTGAACTTAACTGAAGCCATCATAATGCAGCGCATGAAGGCATGATGAAGGATGCCTCATAATAGCGCAAGCGGCTATAGCAGCATCATGGAGATATGAGACATCGAGAGGTAAAGCTTTACTACCCAATTACTGCTAAGGAGGTATAGTGCACTAGTGACTCTTTCATCTTAGTTGGTCAGTCAACTACTTTTTTGGAAAGCTACAATGAAAGACAATCTTACCTGAGTGGTGGTCACCTCACTAGTTTGGTATAGTAAATGCTATATCTGTGCTGCACCTCATTCCAGACGGTACATATACTACCCAGATTTCAAAGACTAGGTTGAATACCAACTCTAGGTGGAAGAGCAAGAGCAAACAGAGTAAACATGGTGATAGAATTCAATAGTGTCACTGACTCGGGTGCATCCAAGAAGTTCCATGGTGTGTCCACGGAGGTCTAAACTGAATCCACCCGGATGCAGCCACTAGAAAGCATGGTTATAGTAGTACCACGAGATCACTCCTGTGTTCCCCACTTTTGGGGCTCGATGGTCAGCTAATTCCGCAATGTTTGGAAGGACTCTTAGCGAAGTGCTAGAAGGATGCAGCAATTGATGCATCATTTTTTACTCGCTACAGAGGGAATGCATGTACCAACTAAGGGTAGCACTAATTCTGGCAGTAGGTATCAAAGATGATTTTGATAAACTTGAAAGGTAAGTCTCAGGGCAGAAGACTATCTGAGTACCAGATGAAGCTCAAGACAATGCTCGGGAGCGGGAATCTGAAGAAATCTGAAGGAAAGAGCTATTGACTCAAGTGACTGGATGTAGATTGATTGAATCCGATTCTGGGCTATTTTTCTTAGTCATTTAACCTATATTCTCGATGATTTGGTTGATTAGGATATCATTTGTAACCACAGATCACGGTCATTACTGCGGTATGAATGATATCAAGAAGATTACCTGTAAATCAGCTTACTGATCTACTTGCTTATTTTAAGTTGGTATATCTGTTCTATCTGCTGATGAGTCCATTTTTCATTGTCTATATCACCAGCACCTCTCCCTTGGTGAGTACACAATCATTTTTCAGCTTATTTATGTACCTCTTTGGCTTGTACCATCTGCAAACCAAAAGTTGTGTTGTGATCAAAACAGTGCACATCATGCGATATGCCAGCTGTTCAATACAATTATATGATGCAAATATTGTGTTCAATGTTGTAATAACTTCAAGCACAATAATGTCTGCTGAACTTTGCTGTATTCTGCTGATGTTTGGTGTAGTCCAATGACCTCAATTTGTAATTTGCTGGTTGTCAGTGTCATCCTATGAATTTTTTTATGGGATGTTACAATCATCTAATGTTTGTGACATCAGTGACAGTGAATTTCATTGAATTTGCATATAGCATATACATAGGAGCACATGGCGCTACAGTGGCTCCAGTGATAAACTGGCCATCCTGCTTTGCCCTGCAGCACCACTGCAGTGCCAACTGTACACTGAGGTAGCCAAGCCTAATCCAGTGTACATTGTCAAACTCCAATGATCAACAATGTAATGAACACTCAGATTCAGCCTGATGATCTGTGTTGGGGGACATCAGTCTGGACTTACCAATTCTTGTTATTAAATTAAGCATGTCTCATCTAGGTGAGGCTGCTGTGGTCAGAGTGCATTGGAGGATTGTACACCGAAGTACAGTGGAGTACAGCGACTGTCATCAGAGTCCATTGAGGAGACTGCTAGAAAAGTCTGTCAAAGGTTAACATAGTCCATTGTACTTGGATAGGGCAACCCTAACATTGATTGTAGTCAGTGACTTACCTTGTAGTATTGTGACAGTCACTGTAATACCCTGTACAGTGGTGTACACTGCTGAAGTTGCTGACACAGGGTATATAATTCAGTCTGCTGTACGTTAACATTTTCCAGTGACCACTGGCATGTGCCCTAACCTGTGTTATATACTTCACTTGAGTTTGGATGTGAAGATAGTTGGTTTGATCCATGCAAGCTCCAATGTCTTCTACTGACCTAGGTCTGATGTAGTCTGATGAACGTCACTGCAACACACTGACCTTCATTGCAACACACCACTAGACAACACAGACAATTGTCATTTGAGGATCATATACTATACATTGCAGTACAATGTACCCTGCCTGGAAAAGAAAAGAACCTGTTGAAACAGGCTTTCAAGTTTGTCACAGCTCACTGATGTTCACTGGAGTTTGGTAAGCTACACTGACTGTCAGTGACTGAACAATGGCAGTTTTCTATGTTGGATGGTGTCAGTGGCAAGCCACAAGAAGGATGATGAAGTACAATGAAGTACTGGAGTGCATTGGCTTTCCTGGGAGGAGTGTATTATAAACATAAGGATATTATCACCTGTGATTGTTATCATATTAGAAGCAGTGATAAAGAGATGGAGGCTTGCTGATGGATCTAACATTGAAGAAAATAGGCAAACAGTTGACTGATAACATGGTAGAACAAATCATGTGTAGACCCACTTCAAATCACTCTTTCTTTGGACAGTGGCTCATTCTGTCACCAAGAAAGAGAAATATAAGATTCGCTATCCAAGGATGTGGATGTAATAGACTGCAAAAAATAAATTGAGTCAAAGTTATAAGAATGAGTTGAAGTTTTGTTGACAGGCCTATAACCGTACAGATGGCCGGGAAAACCAGGAAAAGCCCTAGTGAGTAAATACAGTGATTAATGAGCTAAGTAATAAAGTGAATAAACATCTAACAAGAAGAGAGAAAACCACGTACCGCTCCAGAAGCAAAGAAAGCAACTGGAGAGGTAACACATGACATGCAACTATATAGCAAGAAAAGTCACGTGAACTAGACGTCCTTGAAGTCATAAAGTCCCACTGCAACACACCCCCTCAAGGACGATAGGGATCGTGATAGTAAGTAGGAAAAATGGCCTGGTGTATTTGATTTATTGAAGTTTGGTGAGTCCCAGCAATGATGAGTGCTTCATATGAGTTGGAAGAGGTAGAGGCTTTGTAAAGATATCAGCCGCTATATCTTCGGTCGAAATCCAGTTAATGCAGATTGTTCCCTCTGTGACATGGTCACAGATGAAGTGATAGCATAGGTCAATGTGTTTTGCACAGTTGGATATGACGTTGGACTTCGTCATGTCAATAGCACTATTGTTGTTGGACAAAAGATGGAATGGGCGAGGAACTGGAAGATCGACGATCATGGAGAACATTCGGATCCAAAGTAGCTCCTTGGTAGCATGAGTAATGGCCATGTACTCAGCTTCAGTCGAAGATAGCACTGTAGCTTTCTGTTTAGAGCTAGACCAAGATACCAGTCCCGAGTGCATAAAGAAGGCATACCCAGAAATGCTATGCCGATCATCTTGATGAGTAGCCCAGTCCGCATCTGAATAGGCGACACTATCTGAACGAACCCCATCCCCATAGACAAGAGCCCAATCCCTAGTACCCAGTAAGTACCGAAGCACCCCCTTAGCGGCAAGCAGGGTCAAACGAGAGGGAGATGCATTCCATTGAGCCAAGGCAACAACAGAGTAGGCAATGTCGGGCTGAGTCCAAGAGGTGAGGTAGAGCAAGGACCCCATGATACTCTGGTAGGCCTTGGTGATGTTCGCGTCAGTGATCCTCGGAAGCGCATTGGGTGGTACAGGTGTATCCTGGGGGGATTTTGACTTTAGAGGCACATCTTGGGACTTAGCATCGAGTAAGTCGTTGGCAGACAAGAGTTCCTCAATGAACAGACGTTGCGAGAGAGTAAGGACCCCACGAACGCGATCATAGTCAAATGATACCCCCAGAAACATACGAAGCTCACCCAAGTCATTGACAGTGAAATGCTGGTTGAGGTAACGTATGAACCATGCATAGAGTGGCTGAGAGTTCGTCACCGAGCAACCATCGTCAACATGAATTGGAAGGATCATCCACAGTGGAGAGCCGTCAGTGGGCATAGGTATGGATGGATGTGGGGGAGACAATCAGGAGCTGAAGAACATGCCATGGTCTATTTTGCACTGTACAAGACCAAAGCCCTCCAAAACAGGACACAAGGTATTATACCAGGCATTCCCCGCCTGACGCAACCCGTAAAGAGCTTTCCGCAGTTTCAGCACAGTGTCCTTGTGAGGTTCTGGGAAGTGAGGAATTTGCTGACAATATACCTCCTCCCGTAGATCAGCATTCAAGAAGGTGGTTTTGACATCAAACATATTGAGAAACCAGTGGTGGGCCACAGCAAAGGAGAGGACCAGACGAATACTGGTAGACTTTGCCACTGCTGAGTAAGTTTCACCAATGTCTAATGCTCCCTGTCTGTTACCCAAGATGACCACCCTCGCCTTCTCTGTTTAAATCTCCCCCTGAGGACCCGTCTTGAAATCGTAAACCCACATCAAGGGGATTGCACGACGCCCTTCTGGAAGCACTGAAACCCACTCAAAAACCCCCTTCTCCTCAAGACTGGCAACCTCAGACCGCATAGCATGCTCCCAATTGGACCAATCAGTACGAGCCTGGGCAATGCAGAATGAAGCAGGCAGCTTATGAAGTGAGGGGAGGAGATCTGAGTGAGCAAGTGCTGAAAACACCACGGTGGGAGGAACTGACAGAAGCATCTGCTCCTCCAAGGTTTCCAGGTGAGCAAAGGGGGAGTTGAAGACCAGTGTTTCCGCAATTGCCAGAGTCGTGTATTCTGCTAGGAACTCAGCAGATGGCAAAACTGGGGTTGGTGTTTGATCATCGGGTACATGGAGCTGGAGGAGTTTGTCCCGTTTTAACTGCATCTGCTCGTGGAGTTGGGATTTTCGTTGTAGGTGCTTGGAACGACGAGGAGGGAGCCCTGCATCAGTAGGAGCAGACATTGAGGAAAGGGGAGCAGCCTCTGGCATAGCCTGGCACTTCCGACCCAGTTTCCCTTTCGCCGACTCATTGAAGATTGCATCGTTGGTAAAGCGATACTTCCCATTGAGATCAACGCATCCCCAACCCACCCGGTTTTCCTCATATTGAACGAAGATACCTTCATATTGAAGAGGACCCCTTTCTATCAAACTTCTGCAGGATCAATGATGAAAGCCTGAGAAGCCCAGACACGCAGGTGAGTGTAATCAGGCTTGGACTTGAACATCACCTCAAAGGGAGTGGTGTTCCTAGGCAAGGTGGATGAAGGGAGACGACGATGAAGGTACATGGCAGTATGAACTGCGTAAGTCCAGTAAGAAGGAGGTAGCTCAGAGCTTGCAATAAGGGCTCGAGTGTGATCCTCGATCGTCTGTACAAAACGCTCGGCCTTCCCATTCTGCTGATGCGCATAATGGGCAGTTTGTTGGACCGTGATTCCCTGTGTCGTGAAATGTGCGCCCAACTCCCCAGATATCAGCTCTTTCGCCCCATCCAGCCAGACTACACGCAATTTCATTCCAGTCTGGCGCTCCCAATTCCTCTGAGCAGCTATAAAGAATGCTGCAACCTGATCTCTCATTACCAGGCAATTGACGGCAGCGTAACTCAAGTAATCATCCACTGCAATCACAAAGTAGCGCTCATGTGAAGGGCCCTGGATGGGAAATGGACCACAGATATCGATGTGAACTAATGCCAGGAGCTCGGATGTGTTACGAACAGAATTTATTCATTAGTCTCATTTTCATTTCATTTTCATTTCCTTTTCATTTGTATTCATTTTCCATCTTATTTCCACTATATCTTGGCTTATTCCTATCGCCTATCTTCTATTTCCACATTGTCTCCATTTGGTCAGTCTTTCTCATCATTTCATATCTATATCTCTCTCTATCTCCATTAGTAGTACCTATCCATTGTCTTGGTTCTCTTATCTTTCATAGCAACCACTTTGTCCGATGGTCTGTTAATGATGTATCACTTTACGCTGGCCTGAGCCTGCCTGGTCTTGTTTGTCGACAGACATGTCACATCCAGCCTTGGTATAAATTGACTGCAATTGATCTCGTTCCGTTGCTTCTCATTCTAACTTCTAAACCTCAATCGTTTCAAACCTCATGTCTTCAACACCATCACATGCGAC